>CAUYRT010077153.1:0-15261 GCA_963574885.1 Lepilemur ruficaudatus
GCGAACAAAGAGCTGTCCACCCATTGGACATGCACCTATTTAGTACAGCGATTGGTTCTATAGCTATCTCTCTCTGCACTCTTTCTCATGTTACCCCGCGGTTTCTGCAAGCAAGCCGTTATCACAGAAGCATAACTGAGCAGTTAGCAGGTAAGCAAGCTTTACAAGAATGCAGAAGTCTATTTTGCAATTGAGCTCTGTGAACAGTTTTGGTCTCTTACACCGCGAGTAACACACACTGCTTCCACTTGAGTCTTATTGTCCAAAGTAAGACCCAAGACTGTCCTCCACGTCAGTCCCACCAAGTGCCTGGAAGGAGAGTCAGGCTACTGGCAAGCAGCTCTGATGACCAAAAAGCCATCTGCTGGCTGCATGGCCTTCGCGGCCCCTGCGACTTGCTCTGTGCTTTAGTTTTACCTGTAAAACAGGGACCATAACAGTACCTACCCTCTCGGTTGTTGTGAAGATTAGGAAAGAGGATGCACGTGTGTCCGTGATCTGGCGCTGCGTAACAAACCATCCCAGACTTCGGTGGCTTAAACAGCAGTTACTGAGCTCATTGGCAGTTTGACACTCGAGGCAGGGCTCTTCGGGACAACTTTTCTGGTCGCGGCTGGGCTCATTCGTGTGCCATCGGCTCTGAGCCAGCCATGGGACTCTGCTTCCGGAAGTTTTCTGCTGCCATACAATAATTTCAAGAAATCTCTGGTCAAATTTTTTTTTGCTCATTTTTAAACTGGGTTGTTTAAGAGTTTGTATTGGGAGTTCTTGGTATACTTTGGATATGAGTTCTTTATCGGACATATATCTCCAAATATTTCCTCTCCGCCTGTGGCTTGTCTTTTTTCTCTCTTAACAGTGATTTAAAAGAGCAGAACCTCTTAATTTCGGTGAAGTCCAATTTGTCCATTTGTTCTTTTAATGATCGTGTGTTTAGCATTGTATCTAAAAAACGTTGCCTGCCCAAGGTAATGGAGACTTTCTGCAGTGTTTTCTTCTAGAAGTTTTGTAGCTTTAGGATTTACATTTAGGTCTATAACTCATTTGGCTTAATTTTTCTTGTGTAGTGCCAAGGTATGGGTCAAAGTTCTTTGTGTATTCATTCATTCATTGATTTATTGCTCTTGGATGTCCGATTGTTCCAGCCCAATTGCTGAAAAGACCATCTTTTATCCACTGAATTGACTTTGTCAAAAATCAATCCACTGGTGAGCGGAATTCTGGACTGGCAGGGTAAGGGCCTCTGAAAACCTCCTTCCTAAAAGCCGTGAGAATACCGGTAAAAATTGTCAAAATTAACTTTTTCAGAACTCTGGAAATTAACCGAAGACCTACAACAATATGAGGAATATTTACTCATGAAAAACAGCTGAATCTTGCTAAAATCGAGTTTGTTGCATTTTGACTCACTCTATTCCCACCCGGTCCTTCTGGAACAGGCAGGGCTGAAGCTGCAGCTCCCTGGGTCGGGGCTGAGAAAGAAGGCCATGGATAGGGTGGGGGGGACATGGGGTCCCGCAGGAGCTGAGCACGGAGGGAGCTAGACACAGGGGTCGTGGGGGGTGGGGGGGTGTGGGGGCGGCCTGAGACAGGAGCAGGACTCGGGCTCGTGCAGCTGGTGCTACCAGGGCAGCATTGGGGCCTCTGTCTTGAGGTTCTTGGGAAGCTCTTGATGCTCAGAGAAGCTTCAGAAGTCCCTCCGGTGGCAGTGGAAGGGGAGCCTGGGGCATGGGCCGGGAGACGGGCTGTCCTGGGAATAAACTCCCCTCCCCGAGACAGGCAGTGGCCAGAGGGGACAAGCACGGCCTCGGAATTACCGATGCATCTGGGGCTCGCCCCCTCTGCACGCAGCTGGTTTGCAGTTAACGTGTGAGGGTGGGTATTTGGGATCAGAGTCACCGGGCCCTTTGCTGGTCCGGAGCTTCTGTGGGGGCCTGGGTGAGGGCAGGCAGGTGGGTCCTCAGCTGCACTGCCAGGGACAGGGCACGCTCTGGGCCTTCCGGACCCGGACCCGGCAGAAGGATGTCGTGCCTCGGGGTTCCCGCCACGCCCTCCGTGAATTTCCTGTTTTCAGTAACTTAGATGGGAACACAGAACACACCGTCCTCCTGAGCACTTCTGCTCCGCACTCAGGAGGGTGGGCCCCCGGGGTTCGGGGCGGCCGGCCTGGAGCCTCATCCCACCTCTCCCTCCTCCCAGCCTCAGGATCAGGCCCTGATCTGCCCCGCCCCTCACCAGGAAGAGCTGGGTCCCAGAGCGGACCCCTTGGGAACGTGGATTTTAGAAGAGGAGCCGGGAAGGGTCGGGTGTGCGCAGCCCTGGTGCGTGAGCTCAGGCTGTTGAAGAAGCAATTTTGGTGAAGGGATCTTTCTGGTGCTCCTTAAATCCTATCGCCGAGGCATCCAATTATGCTACCTGCATGAGGCTGTAATTACTAAAATACCCTGAATTGTGATGCTAATAGCAAATTTGCTAAATGGAAATGGATTTTTAATATCGTAATTTGCCTTTTTCTTTTTATCTGATTCATTTTCTTTCTAGATGTCGCTTCATAAGAGTGAATGGAACTTGGAAACATTTCTTGCCCTTTCTGCTTGTGACACATTTAGTTAGATTTTATCACATCTCAGAATGTTTCAGGACTTGTGCAAAGCACCACGCCCAAGGGCCTGTGCCCATTTGTTTTGGTGACAACTGACACCACGTCCAAAATCCCCCCTCCTTGGGCAGCCTTCCCTCTAGCTTGATGACGTCACAAGACAGAGCATCTAGGGCACCCTCAGAGCCAGAGGTGTCATCCAAGAGGGACCCAGGTTTTCCCAGCCCCAGCAGTCTTTGGCTGCTAGCAAGGCCACATTGGCAGCAGAGTCCAAAGAGGCAGAAGGCGTCGCACACGCGTGGCTGCTTGGGCCTCGGCCCTTCCTGCGTGTTTTATAATCCACCCTGGGAGTGTCTGCTGGGCTCGCAGACCAATTCACACCTGCAGCTCCTGCTGAGCCTGGAGGATACAGAGATGGACGGGAGAAATCGCTTCTTTCTCCTGTCACACACCTGTCCGCAGGTGCGCCAGCATCGGTGAAATCAGTCTGCATTTTCACTCTCAACCCTCCTCTGAGCAGACAAGGGTGTGGGAGAGGGGCTGGTGTCCTGGCGCCCACGCGGCCCTCTTCCGAGTCACCCCTACCCTCTGAGCCCTGAAGCTCTGTCTTCCCTGCAGGATGGGTGGTCTTCCTGGGGGCTCCTCAGCTCCCTACCCCTGGCCCACAAAGGTGCCTGCAGTGACTGACCCCGTGCAGCAAGCCCCGTCAGGAGCGTGTTCCAGCACACACGTGCGATCAGATGGTGACATCAGCTCTGAAGTTTGCTTCCAGGCTCAGCGCCTGCCAGTCCTGTCCCAGGAGCCTCTTGGCCAGTCATCGGGTCACTCGCCACCGACGCCTGAGTGAGAAGCGCCATCAGGCACGGAGGGGCAGCAGGAGGCCCTGATTTAGCCAAATACATTGTTTCTCCACCGAACGCAATTTCGATTATTCCCTCGACAAATACTTATTTATCCAGTGTCCCTGTGTGCCAGGCACCACTCTGAGTGGACCTGGCAGTAGACAAAACAGACGAAAATCCCCGCCCCTGTGGAACTGACGATCCAATAGGAAGACGGCCGAGAAGAAGCAAATACGTAGAATGTAAAAGGTGCCAGGGGATGGTGAGTGTGGGAGGAAAGACCCAGCAGGGAAGCGTGGCGGGCTAGGAGCGAGGGTGTCGCCACTGTCAGTAGTTGGGGTGACGCTGGAGCAGAGACCTGATGGTCTGCGAGCCGCTCGCAGATATCTGGGGAAGAGCATCCCAGGCAAAGGAGCTGCCAGAGCAAAGGCCCTGGGGTGTTTGAGGAACAAACCCACCCCGCTCCAGCCCAGTGAGTCCGGGGAGAGCTGTGGGAGATGAGACCAAAGAGGGTCTTCTGGGCCTTTCTGAGGCCTCTCTGCTTTGGTGTTGGTTGAGATGGCGGGCCACAGAGGGTCTAGAGCACGGAGATGACATGGTCTTCATGTCTTAAAAGGATCACTCGGGCCGCGCTGTTAAAATCGCACTATAGTAGGACGAGGGCAGCATCGGGGAGACGACCGTCACAAAATGCTGGGCCGGCAACGACGGTGGCTTGGGCCAGGTAATGGTGGAGGCGGTAACAACTTGGGGATGTTCTAAATGTGTGTTGGAGATGGGCCAACAGGACTTAGCTGCTGAGCTGGACTTGCGACGTGAGGGCAGGATTGCGGGCAACTGCCAGTCTTTCGCCCTTAGAGACGAGAAGCTCCGGGCTGCTCCTCGTTGAGATGGAGAAAGCCGGGAAGAGGCGGCTGCAGAAGATCCGGAATTAGGCTCTGGACATGCTTGGTTTGCAATTCCTTCACAACCCAGTGAAGACAGGGAACAGGCAGTCAGCTATGTGAGCCTGGAGCTCAGGGGTAGAGAGAGAAAGTTGGGATCATCAGCGTTTTCATGGTATTTATAGCCAGAGGACCAGAATCGAATTCAATTCAGGTATCGGGGAAATGATGATCCTTTAAAAATACTTCTGCAGCAATGTTTTCAGGAAGTAAAGGGCAACATTTAAGAACTCTTTTTTTTTTTTGAGACAGGGTCTCACTCTATCACCCAGGCTGCAGTGCAGTGGGGTCATCTTAGCTCGGACTCCTGGGCTGGGCTCAAGCGATCTTCTCACCTCAGCCTCCCAGGTATCAGGGACACAGGTGTGCACCACCGCACCCAGCCGATGCTTCTATTTTTTGAAGAGATGGGGTCTCGCTGCGTTGCTCAGGCTGGTCTCAAGCCATCCTCCCACCTTGACATCCCCAAGCGCTGGGATTATAGGTGTGAGCCGCCGCGCCTGGCTGAGAAACTCTTTCCAATACGGAAACAACTTTCTTAATTTCTAGTCAGTTTCATTGTCCGACTGAGTCTTTTGATTCTGAACAAGAGAGGAAAAAGTTTTCTCTGTTGAGAAACGGAGATTAACGTAGAATTGCTTTTCCAGAGAGCAGAACCACGCAGGAGACAGCACCGCGTGAAAAGATTCTGGTGCGTTTTCACGAAGGAGGGGAACGGAGGGCAGAGCTAGCGAGGTTCTGTTCTGGAAATAGACGTGTTTTTTTTTTTCTTTTTTAACAGTGAACAGTTGAGAAAAAGCTTTTAACATTTTAAATACACTTTAACCATGGATATTTATTTCGGTGAGCTGATTTACATATAATTAGAATACCTACAGCTTCTAAGGGGAAAATGCGTCCTTATTCACGACTACAGAAATACCGCGGTGGAGGCTTTTCAGGGAATACGGAGCCACAAAATGGGAGAGAAGAATCAGAGTTCAATTTCTTTTATAATTCACCGATATTTTCAAGGCTCCCAAATAGATTTTTTAAAAGTAGCTGTGGGGCGGCAGTTCTATATTTCCCATCAATTTTCTAATTAAAACAGGATTTGGAAAAGGAAAAAAAGTGCTTTGCTCGCTGAAATGATCCTTTATGTGGAAGACGCTGTAACATGAATTCCATAATCGTGTAATATAAAACCGGAGCGGCTTGGCAGGTTCATGGGCAAATGAGATTCTGCTGAGTCTGAACAGCTAGTCCTTTGCTGATTACCTTTTTTTTTCTTTTTTTAAATTGGCGAGTGGTAAGATATGTGGGACCCTCCCACACTTGACTTTCCTAAAGGGGACTTCAGCCAGCATGAAGCCCGGGAGGTCAGGGCCCAGAGAGGACACCGCTCCTGAGCCGCCACGGTCCCGAGTGGCCCCCGGGTGATGCTCAGCTTCTGCAGCAGCCCGGCTCGCTGGCTTCAAACACAGGTGCCCCTGGACAAGGCCTTAAGCAAAGGGCTGTGCAGGGACAGGGCTGGGCTTCCTGCTCTGCACTCCCCAAGGGATGGTGCTTGCAGATTTGGGATGTAGAGGACGGAGGAAAGACCCTGAGCCCTCTCTGTCACGTGCCCCAGGCCAGCCGGACGTTTCCGGGTCCAGCACATATCTCCTTCGCCCTTGCTTCCAGAAGGGGCTTTCTGGGCTGCGGAGCCCAGTTCTCCATCCACAGACGGGAAGGCTGCTCTCCCGTGCGGCTTGCACAGCAGAACACACCCGTGTGCCGGCGGTCGCCAATGCAAGAGGGCAACAGGCCACGGTGGAATACAGGCACCGAGAAAGCTACTCTCGGGGGTGAGTGCTGCGGCAGAGACGTCTTGCGCTCACTGCGCACGTGGGTGTCCTTGCGTTTCTCTGACGGCCTTGCAGGCGGGTTCCGGTCAGCGGGCTGTGAGCAAAACAGCCCAGTGACCTCCACGCCCAGGCATTTAAAAGTGGGTGGAGTTCTTTCTTCCCTCTATTCTTCCTTCTGTAACAAGACAGAGGAAGACCAGGCTGATTCCTGGGTCGCCGTGGAATGTGGTCTGAGCAAACCTCACTGCATCCTGATGAGAGTAAGAAATAAGCTTTTGTTGGGTTCAGCCACTGAGGTTCAAGAATGCAGGTGTTACAGCAGCGCAGCTGAGTGTGTCCTGGCTATTAACAATATGATTCCTTCCCTTCTCCCCCGATAAGAGTCCCTAGTGTTCAGTGATCCTTTCTTCCCGGTGCGGGAAGGGTGACACCTTTGCAAAGGGAGATTTCCTTTATAGATGTAAATTTCTCTTACAAAAGGATAATTTCGGCTCTCATTTTCGGAGCTCTCCTGTGTCTGTTCATTCTCAAAACAATCATCTCAAAATAATATCTGTGTCCAAAAAAGCATGTTTCGAGGTGGCACATTCTGGTCTCCTGCAGTCGTATTTTGGGGTAGTATGTCCTGGATCCCAGCTCCGTTCCTTTCAGCTGTTAGTATTTCGTTGTTTATCACCGTTTTCTTTTTATCTGTCCATCAGCTGATGAGCATTTTGATTGTTTGAAGTTTGGTACTATTGTGAAATAATATTATAAACATTCATATAGGTCTTTTTAAAAAAATACAGTTCGTTTTTCAAAGCCGCTCCCATGCTTCTCGGGAGCTTGGTCGTTGGTGTGTTTGGGCCCGCGGAGACGGATGCTTTGGAGGAGCCTCAAACTGCTCTGTTTGGGGCCGTCTCAGCCCGAGGCCGTGGTGGTGGAAGATGTCACGAGTGGTTGTAACCAGGTGGTGCTGGGGGCGACGTCTTGGCCGTGGCCGGGCAGGTGGGTGGATATGCTGATGTGATTCTATTTTCCACAGCTGGCGTGAAACTCAATTGATTTTGTACCCTAACCAGGGAGACATGATCTTCAACAGGAAGAACAACGTCCCGTGTAAAACTGTGTGTGTGCTGGGTCATCTTCCATCTACCTCCAAGGTGATTCATGACTCCCCAAGCTAGTAAAACACCTTGCTGAAATAAAACGATCCGTCTAAGCAAATAAAACCCCTGATAGCGTTGCTGTGTGGCGTTTTCCAGGGAGCCGTAACTATGATCGCTAGTTCATGGAGAACTAAGTAGAAAACCCCGACGCTGACAAAGCTGCGGAGGAGAAATGAGCCACCACTGGACGGCGTCTGCGCCAGGAGCACTCTGGGGTCATAAAATACATGGACCTGCAGTGAGAGAGGACGTCAGGGGCGGCCGGGCTGGCTTCTCGCCCTGGGCGTGCCGGAGCTGTCACTCACCTAGCACCAGGTGTTCACAGAGCTCCCCACCTCACTCGCCCAGGCCAGCCTCTGTGGGCAGGAAGGAGCGGCAGAGGCCTCGTCTTTCTTATCTAGAGAGCTGTGGATCCGCTGGGGAGGTGAAATCTATTTGAGGACATCATAAACCACGGAAGAGTTAATGGGCTTAGGAAATACCACTGGAATTCTTAAAAAAGAATCAGGAAGCTTTGCTGGACCGTGTCTTCAGATCAGGGTCCCCCACCCGCTGTGTCCTCCCTGTTGGCGTCATCCTGTTAGATGGGATGGGGGCCCAGGCAAGGGTCCCTGGATAGCACCCTCAACAGGTGGTCATTGAATCTGTGTTCAAGTATTTCCAGTGTCTGGGAACTTATTACCTGCTGAGGAAGGCCTGGTGGGCAGCTCTTCACGCTGAGTGGAAACCTGCTGTCATCTGGCCTCTGCCTGTAGATAGAAGATCTGCTCTCAGACTGACACGGTGTGAGTCGACTCTGTCTCCTACTCCACAGCCCCGTGGGTATTTGCTCAGGGCTCTCAGGCTATGTCCTCTGCAGGTACACATGGCTGTTCATGCCTTCTGTCCACATGTTGCTGTCCACGTCTTCTGTCCACACGTGGCTGTCCACGTCTTCTGTCCACACGCGGCTGCCCACATCTTCTGTCCACACGTGGCTGTCCATGTCCTCTGTCCACATGTGGCTGTCCACACCCTCTGTCCACACGTGGCTGCCCACGTCTTCTGTCCACACGTGGCTGTCCACATCTTATGTCCACACGTGGCTGTCCACGTCTTCTGTCCGCATGTGGCTGTCCACGTCTTCTGTCATCACGTGGCTGTCCACATCTTCTTTCCAGGCTGAGCATCCCGGCTTTACTCAGAAGCACTAGAAGCTTCCAGCCCCTTTACCTCCTAGATAGCCTCCCTGGCTTGCTCCGGGCGTGGAAGGCCCTGGTCTGAGGTCCCTGCTGTTCACACCTGCCCTGGCTGCCCTGTTGTCCCCAGGCCTGACCCCGGCCCAGCGCAGGTCGGGGAGCACTTCCGGCTTTAAACGTCTCCTTGCTCGAGCTCCTCTATCCTGCAGGACAGTCCCCTTTTGGACCTCATTCCCACATCCCTGAGCTTCTGAGAGGCAGGCTGTGATAAGAACACCAGGCAGGGCAGTGAAATGCCACGATCCTCGTGCCATCAGTCATATACCTAAGGCAGGTGTTAGCACCTCCATTGTCAAATAAAAAAAACTCATCAGTTAACTGCAGGCTATTCTGTTGGTCCCATGGAAAATTATTGGTGAAGAATGGCTCATTGATATCTTTTTCTTAACATTTATTTTTAAATAGTTTAAGTCTCCCAAAAAATTGCAAAAATGGAACACAGAGTCAGTTCTCTTCCTGAAGCTTCCCCCAATGACAATATCTTGTGCAGTGATAGAATATTTTACAAACCATGAAATTGATGCTAGTACGATACTTTTAACTCGGTTACAGACCATACTTGGATTTCCCCAGGTTTATGTGCATTCTTGTGTGTGTGGTGCCTGTGTGTAATTCCATGAAATTTCATCACGTGTAGATTCAGGTAACCAGCACCACGATCACGGTGCAGAACTGCTCCATTGCTACAAAGAAACATGCTCACACTAGCCCCTGACAATCGCATCCCTTCCCCACCCTGATCCCTGGCAGCCGCTGACCTGCTCCCCACCACGGTGATTTTGCCGCTTTGCGAATGCTGTGTCATTGGGCTGAACGGCACGCAAGCCTTCCAGATTGGCTTTTTTTCACTGACTGTAACTCTCGTGGGAGTCTTTTGCCTACATGTACTCGTGATCCTAAATTACTGGATGATTTTATATTTTAAACTTGAACAATGTCACAAGGCCTCCCCAGTGCACCATTGGCTTAAGGGTGGCAGAGTGACTCACGTCCCCATGGCCAGTCCCTGGAGAGGGGGGAGCCCGGGCTGGGGTCCTTGGGCTCTGGAATCGTGAATGGGACATACTGAGTCTCTGCCTGCCTCTTCTAGTGACTCTGTGCTTTCAGACACTGACATTTTTCATAGCCTGAAGATTTCAGCATTTTCAAAAGGCAGGACTGAAAATCAGGAGTAATTAAACTTGTCCACATATGGATTTTTCAAGGAAGCATTTTAGCAGGGACAGCTGGCTGTTGCATTCCAGCCCACTCCACGCTGTCCGCCTTCGCGGGGTATCTGTATGCTGCGATTGTCTGATCTGGGGGAAAGCTGCATAAATTCCAATTCCATTCCAACTTTGGTAAACTCAGAAGTGATTAGCCACAGAGTGAAAATATCCACTGTAATTTGGCAAATATTAATAGCACTGCTGAGCATTTCAACTGCAAATGGAAAAGTAAAATATGTAAACATGGAGGATTAGGTAGAAAACAGAGGTGCTCGTGTTTTGGGAATGTAAATGATTATTTAGTGAACGCATCGATTTATAGCACTGCCACTATACAGGGAATTCAGATTGTTTTTTCACCTTTTTAGAAATCTGGGGAAGTTTAATGGAATAGAAATTTTCCAAAACAATCCTCAAGAAGTGTAATAAAAATTTACTGGCTATGGATCAGCTAATTTGTTGTAGAGTTTAAGCAAAGCGAAGCTCAAAGTTGATTGTATTTATAAACATAATCAAATATACATGAGTGGCTGGATTATGGTAATATAATTATTTTTAAAAATCCAACAAATATCAATGCCTGGTTTGTGCAAATGCCTCTGTGCTAGGAATCCAAACAAATATTTGTTGAATACACGATGAATGGCTTAATGAATGAGCAAGGACGTGTTAATAAAGACATGACCAGATATCTTAGATTCCTAAAGAAAGCAAACAAGAACAATACAGAAGTCTATCTATTGTAATCCCTTTACTTAATAACAAAGTTGTCTTTATGAACAAGAGCTTCGTATATTGTTTAAACTAATTCTAAGAAATGATTATTAAATGCTGCAGACTGAGTATTACATTAATGCATCCCTTGGGAACCACGTTTTATATTTTCCCGTGTTTTGACTAACTATAGAGTACAGATATTCAAAATATACTTCTAGCCAGAGAAAACAGTGACATTGTCTCCCTTATTGGTAAACAAGGTTGGGCTGTAATCTACTAACGCTAATGGTAGTGTCAATGCCGATGCCACATCTAATAATGCCACATCTTGAACTAATGTGAGTACTGAGCAATTATCTTTTTGACCCCCTATTCAGTCCCAGACCCGTGCTAAGCGCATGCCGGGCATGGTGCTGTCTGCTCCTCACCAGCACCTCGTGAGGCTGTTACGTGTCTTTATGAACAGCAGCTGCGCTTCCGGGTGGTGAGGGGTTTCCCCGAGGTCACGGTGACTATAAACGGTAAAGATCGCGGTTTGAACACCAGTGACAGTCTCCAGAGCTGGAGCTCACGATTGAGCCTCTGCTGCTTCCGTCTTGTTTTATTTCCGTCTACTCGTCAGAGCCAGTGTGGACGGCGGTTGAGGTGGGCGTCACGGGATGTACCATAGCTCCTTGGAAACAGTAATAATCAATCTTATTCCTGCGAAGTTTTCCTAACAGACTCCTTCCCCTAATCTAAGTCAGTGAGTGTGATCGTGCATGGAGGAAAACTGAGACACGGAGCAGAGGTGTGGGCAGGCTGAGTGGGGAAGTGGTGGCCTCAGTGACCTGGCAGTCACTCCATCGACGTTGGTTTGCCGTCACCCCGTGACGCGGGCTGGGGGAGGGCACAGGGTGGCCCCTGTGAGTCCTGGGCGTATGGGCTGGCCGTGGCTCCATGCTGAGCGTGAGCGCCGCAGCCTGGACACACCTGGGCATGTTCTGCCTGTAGCTCCGCAGTGCACAGGGCCGGTGACCGGCAGGAGGGCGGCAGGTTGGGCCAGCCACTGCCGTCTGCACCACTCGTGAAGGAGCCACGTCCTCCTGTCCCAGCTGAGCTGTCACTTTGTACAGAGGGGCCCCCTGACTGCCACAGACCAGCGTGGGTTTCCCCTGGTAGACTCTGCTCTGCTGTGATTGCTTCGTAAACTCTGCAGTGACTGTGAGCTCCGGGAGGGCAGGGAAAGGGTCTTTGAAATCTCAAAACACTTCAAAATTAAACAACACACTTCTAAATGACACATGGGCCAAAGAACAAATTTCAGGAGAAATTTTAAATTTTGAACTAGACTAAAATTAAAACACACCTTATCAAAATTTGTGAGATACAGTAAAAGCAGGGCTTAGAGGAAAATGTATAGCACTGAATGCATATTTTAGAAAGAAGAAAGATCTAACATCAAGTATTTAAGTTTCCACTTTAGAAAAGTAGAAAAAGAAGCAAATTTAGTCCAAAGTAAGCAGAAGAAAAGAAATAATAAAAAATTAGAACAGAAATCATTGAAATTAAAAACAAGAAACAGAGAAAGCCAAGGAAACCAAAAACTGGTTTTTTGAAAAGATCAATGAAACTGATAAGCCTCTAGCCAGGCTAACTAAGAAAAGAGACAGAAGACACAATTATTAATAGCAGAAATGAAAGAGGTGATATTATTACAGATCCCATGGACATCGAAAGGATAATCAAGGAATACATGAACAACTCTAAGCCCGCAAATTTGATAACCATGATGAAATGGACCAATCCCTTGAAAGATACAATCTGCCAAAACTAACAAAAGAAGAAACAGACTATCTGAATAGGCCTGTATCTATCAAAGAAATGGAATCAATAATTAATGACCTTCCCAAGCAGAAAACACCGGATGGGTTCACAAGTGAATTCTACCGAATATTTAAGGAAGAAGTTATACAAATGCTCTGTAATCTCTTTCAGAAGAAAGAAGTAGAGGAAATACCACCTAACTCATTCTATGAGACCAGCATTACCCTAATGCTAAAACTAGACAAAGACATTACAAGAAAAGGACACCAAGGACCAATGTATCTCCTGAATATACATGTAAAATTCCTAAACAAAATATTAGAAAATCAAATCCAATAATGTATAAAAAGACTCACACAGTACAACCAAGTGAGATTTATCTCAGGTATGCAAAGCTGATTCAACATTTAAAAATCAATTAATCTATTCCATCACATCAACAGGCTAAAGAAGAAAAATCATGTGATCATATCACTAGGTGCAGAAAAAACATTTGGCAAAATTCAACACCCAGTCATCATACAAACACTCAGTAAACTAGGAACAGAGAGGAACTTTCTCAACTTGATAAAGAATACGACAAAGAACCTACAGCTAACATCATACTTCATGGTGAAGTTTTCCCACTAAGGTCAGGAACAAGACAAGGACATCACCTCACACCACTGCCTTTCTACAGTGGACTGGAAGTTCTAGCTAATGGAATAAGACAGGAAAAGGAAATAAGAGGTGTACAGACTGGGGATAAAGAAATAAAGCTATCTTTGTAGATGACACGACCGTCTATGCAGAAAATGCAAAAGACCTTACAAAAAATACCTGGAACTAACACGCAATTATAGCAAGGTTGCAAGATACAGGTGAAGGTACAAATGTCAATTGCTTATGAACATGTGAACATGTGGAATTGGAAATTAAAAACACAATACCATTTACATTATCACCCCCCAAAATATTTCTGATATAAAACAAGATGCATACCAGATCTACGTGAGGAAAACCACAAAACTCTGATAAAAGAAATCAAAGAAAAACTAAATGGAGAGATAGCCCATGTTCATGGATAGGAAGACTCAATAGTGCCAAGATGTCAGTTCTTCCCAGCTTGATGTGTAGAGTCAATGCAATCCCAGCAGGTTATTTTGTGGATACTTGACAAACTGATTCTAAAGTTTATACAGACAGGCAAGAGACACAGAATAGCCAACACAACATTGAAGGACAAGAACAAAGTTGCAGGACCGACAGTGCCCTGCGTTAAGACTTTCTATAAAGCTACAGTAACCAATCAGTGTGGTATTGGTGAAAGAACAGACAAATGGATCAATGGAACAGAACAGAGAGCCCAGAAATTGACCCACATAAACATTGCCAACTGAGCTTTTTGACACAGGAGCAAAGGCAATGTAATGGGGGAAGGATAATCTTTTTGACAAATGGTGCTAGAACAACTGGACATCCATGTGCAAAACAATCTAAACACAAACTTTTTACCCCTCAAAAAAGTTAACACAAAATGGATCACAGACCTAAATGTAAAACGCATACTTGCAAAATTCCTAGAAGATAGCATAGGAAAAAAATCTATGTGATGTTGGGTTTGGTGGTGACTTTTTAGATATAACACCAAAGGCACAATCTGTGAAAGAAATAATTGATAACCTGGACTTCACTGAAATGAAATTTTTTTTGCTCTGCAAACAACACTGTCAAGAGAACAAAAAGACAAGACCCAGACTGGGAGAAAATATTTGCAAAAGACACATCTGATGAAGGACTGTTATCCAAAATATGCAAAGAACTCTTAAAACTCAACAATACAAAAAAATACCCTGATTAAAAAATGGGCCAAAGACATTAAAAGATATTTCACCAAAGAAGATATACAGATAGGAAATAAACAAATGAAAAGATGCTCCACATCATAATTTCATCAAGGAAATACAGATTAAAACAACAATGAGATACCACTCCCTACTTAGTGCAGTGGTCAGAATCCAGCACAGTGACAACACCAGATGCTGGTGAGGATGGGGAGCAACAGGAACGCTCATTCATCTCTGGAATGCAAGATGTCACAGCTCCTGTGGAAGACAGTTTCGTGGTTACTTGCAAAACTAAACATATTCTATTTTATCTCTAAATATACTCATTATATGATCCAGCAATCACAGTCAAAGGAGTTGAAAACTTACATCTACACGAAAACCTGCACACAAACGTTTACGGCAGTTTTATGCATAACAGGCAGAACTCGGAAGCAGCCAGGATGTCCTTCAGCAGGTAAATGGATACACAAATCGTGGCACATCAGACAAGGGAATATTTGTCAGCACTAAACAGGAGTGAGCTATCAAACCTGAAAAGACATGGAGGAAACCTAAATGCATATTACCAAGCCAATTGAAAAAGGCTGCGCACGGTATGCTTCTGATCGCGTGGCTTCCCGGAAAAGGCAAAACTATGGAGACAGTGAAGAGATGAGCCGGGGGTTGGGGCAGGGAGGATGAACAGGCAGAGCCCCCGGGGAGTTTCAGGGCAGCGACACTACTTTGTGTGACCCTGTAATGGCGCATCCCATTGGAGTCCCATAGAATGTGCAACAGCAAGAGTGAATCCTGATGTCAACTGTGGACTGTGGGGGACAGTGAGGTGTCCATGTGGGCTCGTCGGTGGCAACACCTGCACCGCTCTGGTGGGGGATGTGGGCAGTGGAGGAGGCTGCGTTTGTGGAGGGAGGTTTATGGAGAATCCTGTGCTGTGTGTTCAACTTTGCTGTGAACCTAAAACTCCTCTAAAAGACAAAGCCTACTAAAAATTGAATAAAAATATGCTGTTATTGTTCATTATGTGTAGCTTTATAGGTGTAGGCTGCTTTTTCTAACCTGTGTCATGATTTCCATGTCTTTAGCACCTTTAGCATTGATAGTATA
>CAUYRT010077156.1:0-21279 GCA_963574885.1 Lepilemur ruficaudatus
CCTGTAGTCCCAGCTACTTGGGAGGCTGAGGCAGAAGGATCGCTTGAGCCCAGGAGTTTGAGGTTGCTGTGAGCTAGGCTGACGCCACGGCACTCACTCTAGCCCAGGCAACAAAGTGAGACTCTGTCTCAAAAAAAAAAAGAAAGGGACTTTGTGATATTCATCTTTGAATTAATTCCCAGGGTTCATATTGTGTCCAGGAAATAATGAGAGTGCAAGAAATATCTGCTATTGACCGAATCTCTACAATCTATGAATGGCAGAAAGAAGAATTCAGAATTAAACTCTCATGATAACCACCCCATGTCGGGGCTTAAGTTATGTAACCCCCTCCTCTTTTTGTGCCAAATGGGTAGAGTTTCAGAAAGACTCAGTGGGGTTTATCTCTCCTGGGCACTGGTTCTATACTACGGCTTAGGCAGAAAACACCTGGATTTTTAAATTTTTGATGCAGAATTTATTAGGTGAGAGTCTCTAAACTGGAACTTGAAACAGAAACAGTTCAGAGTATTTTTTTTTTTTTATCATGGACCAGGAATGGTTACAAGAGACAAGTGGCCCTCCTTTCTGCCTATTACCAAAAAGATGGGCTGAGTATTCATCCATCAAAGCAAAGATATCTGTGGTGGATTTTCTCCAACATCTAAGCGATAAACATCAAATAATCCCACAGACTAGGCTATTTCAGTCCATTTTATAAGATCTTCTTTGTAGTTAATTCTTCCTGTCAGTCACACTGGAAGTCATGTGGCTTAGGACAGCAGAGACTAGTTCATACATTTCTGTGGCCTGAGCACGTTCCCTGGGGCCCCATATATAGCAGTCACTTGGTAAATGCACAAGGAAGGGATGCAGGAAGAAATGAAGGGAGGGAAGAAAAGAAAAGGAATAGAAATCATGGGTAGAAGGAAGGAGTGATTCCTGCCCGTTTAACTAGCACCACCAGCTCTGAGATTTTTTCATGCTAAAACCTTTTTTGGGAAATGGTTATCAAACTTCAGAGTGTCTAAGAATAGCTGGAAGCACATTAAACTACAGATCCCTGCGTCTTTTTCAGGCATCTCCCTATGGGTATTCCTGTGCAGTGGGCCTGAGGTAGGTCCAGGAGCCTGCCTTACTCCCAGGTGCTCCAGGAGATAGGATGGGATCGTCGGGGGACAATACGAACAGAAACATGACACTGTGGTCAAAAGAACTCTGAGTTCTCAACAGAATATAGGATCACAAGATGGAACAGACCCCAGACTGCTTTCTGAGAAAAATTACGGCTTTGCATTTAGCTTACCGTACAGCCCACCTCTGTGCCTCAGCCCACCTCTTTCCCCAACTTTCTGAGGAAAGAATGAACTCTATCCCTGCTTCTCTGTCTGCCAAGGTCTATGTCTCTGTCCCTGCTCAGCAATTAAAGTGATCTGTATTCCACCTAATGAATCTAATTGTTATTTTCTGCCATCCAGCTGCTCTCCAAAGCTTGATTTCAATAAAATACTACTTCAGGGAGATAATTTAAGGGATGCTCCAATCTAGATATTCTAACTTCCGCCTTTGGACTAAATCAATGACTAGATAAAATTAATAATTTAATGAAATTATTCCTCAATATTATATCTGATTTTTATGAAAGGTTGCTTCCAGCTATATGCAAATGAATACTGTTTATATGTTTGTGGTGAAGTTGTTGTGATAGGAGTATGCGTCTTAGCCATCTGAATCTTCTGGGTCCATCAGGAGCATGAGACGGGGAAGTTTTCTCCCAGGGTGTTGCCGTGTGCTCCCCACTTCACATGATGGAGTTCACATAGCGTTTTATTTCCGGCTTTCTCTCACCTGCCACAGAGCTTGAAATTTGGTGTCTAACCTATGCACGTAGCTGCTTTTTCCTGCTTTCTTTCTATTTCACTGAAAATTTCATTTGCTGGTGGGGTTTGTTTGTTTTCTCTTGTTTTGTTTATATGATATCTTAACTCCTCCCTTTTGGAGAGAAGAAAGATACACATTTTTCAAAAGTTGAAGTTGTAATAAATGGCTAACCCATTTAGGGCCACTTTATAATAATTATTACTGTGATATATTAGACAGTTAAAGTCATCATCACCACCTTAATTATTGCAAAAAATCCACATGCACATAAGTGCAGTTTCGGCCACCCATCCCTCATCATATAGGAGGTCTGTCCACTAAGACAAGGATATGGTCTTTTCTTTACTCCCTTCTGTCATTTTCTTGCACCTAATGATGGCACCTAGAAGACTCCTGCAGAAATTTAGTGTTTGTCCATCTTAGAGTTCTGACCTTGTTCTTCTAACCTCTGTATTCCTGAGTTGGATCTATTCCCTCCCGTGGCTTTAACCACCTCTCTCTGCTGATGGATCCCAATCCAAACTTCCAGCTGCACAATCTAATAGAATCAAATAATCTCTCTGCTACTGTAGTGAAACTCCTGAATAAATACTGGACAAGTCAAGGCGACGGTGTTCTAGTTGGAGCGTTGCTGTCCCCAAGAAAGAGGAATAAACAGAAGTTAGAATAAGATAATGCCCGGGTGCCTCGAAAAGAAAGTTCTACTTTTGTCATCAAGATGGCCTAGGGACTTCTTTCACCATACATAGATTCTTTGTTATTCCCCTAGTTAACAGTTCCTGCCCGTTACTTGAGAAAAGAGTTCCATGATCACATGGGTGCAAAGTCCTTGCCTTCTCAGAGGCTGGTGACCAGGGCTCTGCAGCAGGAGCAGAGCACACTTGCAGTGTGTTGCATCTCAGACGCTGGTTAGCGTAAGATGAGCTGTTGCTTTATGTGCCCCTAAGAAGGGAAGAAAACCACTGCCAAATAAACAATATGTAAAACCTTCTCATTTCAAATTTCTAATGTGTACCTATTGAGATATTTAATATACCTATTGAGGCATAATCAACACATGATAAACTGCGTATCTTAAGAGTCCAGTTTGATAAGTCTTACCTACGTGCATGCTTGGGAAGTGAACCTGTCCCCCCCTCCCAGTGTCCCTTCGTGCCCCCTTGTATACCCTCCCTGACGTCCTTCCTTCCAATGCCTCCCATCCCCAGGCAAATGCTGATCTAATTTGTCTCTATAAGTGAGTTTTCACTGGCCAGAATTTTATATAATTTTATACAATCATACCAGTTTCTTTTTTGGGTCTGACTTCTTCCACAATGCGAAGTTATTGGGGATTCATCCTTGTTGTCATGTACAACAGTGGTTTATTTATTTCCATTGCTGAGTAGTCTTCCACTGGGTGAATGCATCACAGTGTGTTTATCCACTCACCTTTGCTGGAATTTTGGGTTGTTTCCAGGTTTTGAATATTACAAATTAACCTGCAGTAAACACATTTTATACATGTCCTTGCATGTACATATGTTTTCATGTCTTTTATTTTACGGCTGAAAATACAGTCTGTCTTGGTAAATGTTCGGTGTGCATTTGAAACACCGTGTACTCTGGTCTCTACATGTCAATGCAGCTCAAATCTTCTGCATCCTTACCAATTTTCTATCATATTTTCTATCAGTTGTAGAGAGACAGGTATTGAAATATCAGAGTATAGTTGTGGATTTCTCCTTGCATCTCTATCAGTTCTTACTTCATGCATTTACAAGCTCCATTAGGTGCATAAACCTTTGGGATTATTATGTTCTCTGGATGGATCGATCCCCTTAGCATAATGAAATGCCCTTCTTCTCACTCCCCTAAGTGTGCTGCTGATTGAAAGGTTGAGGGGTTCCCATTGCCCCAGCACGCCGTGGGAGTCACTGCCAAGGTCACACATGACAAGAGGAAGGGCAACTCTGTCACCACGGCTGCCTGGCCGTTGATGTCTGGAAGGTGCGCAACCTTCACAGATATTAAAATGCGAAACATCAATGGGTGTCTTAGAGCTGACGACCCACAATATTATGCAGTGTTTATGAAGCTGGCCGGCCGTGGTGATTATTTTTAGTGGAAATCTCCCAGGAATATATGTTCTCTGGCAAGTCCTTTATTCAACTTGGGCTGTGCCCATATAAATATCCAGACTCTTTAGCTGTATGATGGAGTGACATGGAAAAGGTGAGCTATCAAGGCGGGCACAACTGTACTAAGACGAGACGTGGTGACCATGCATCTGCGGAGGGAAGGGGGCTCCCAGAGGCCGGTGGGGCAGTCCTGGCCCCCCTGCCCTGGCCACAGGGTGTGCGTTTGCCTGTATTTGCCTCAGAGGCTCTGGGTTTATGTTTCTCAGAGATTTCTTTACACTTGTGACTCCACCTGCACCCTGGACATCTCTACATGGAGGTTGCACAGCATTTCCAACTGAAGTCGTCCAAGACTAAAGCATCGTCTTTCAGAGGCGGCTCCTCCATGTCTTCTCCTTCTCAGTTAATGAGTAAGCACGGCTACGATCGCACCTGTGCGCACAAGCATGCTGCACTCTCCACAGTCCGCGGAGCTCTTCCAAATGCCACGGAAGTCATCTGTCCTTTCCGGGCTTGCCCCAAACTCCGCTGTGGCTCTCAACTCTCCCCATCCCAGCCCCACATAACACCTTCACTCCTGTCATCTTGAAATGCTCACTCTGCCTCAGTATCCCTTTTCCTTTCATTGATTCTTGCCAAAAACATACTTAACGTTTACACTTACATCTGTAAAATTCTTCTCATCCTCTACAACAGAGCTCACAATGTTTTCCCTCCACACAGATTTCCCGCAGTCCCAGGCGGACGAAGCTGCCCTGCGCGCTCTCCCGTTCCCGGCTCAGACCTGCATTCCCGGTGATGCCGAGCACCTTGGGGACTGTGTTTCCGCGCGCTCCTTCTCTGGGCCCTGCGCTAATAGATCTCATCTCGTTCACTATTCTTTCTCCAGTCTCCACGTGACGCCTCAGCACACGTCAAGGGATGAATGTCCTCGTGAGGGCGTTGCTCCCCTATCTGCCTCTGCCTCGAGATCCCTTTTTCCATTTTCTCTTTTCTCTCTTCCCTTTCGCCACCTCCTCATACGTGCTGCTTGTGCTGCTCTGCCCGGTCCCCAGCCTGGGACTGCTCTGTCCCGGCAACTGTCTGGTGCCTAATCTGCCCTCAGTCTCCCTGGGGAGAGGTCCCCACTTTGGACATGCACTCAACGCTGTACTTGGGTGTATGTGGGTAGTTCTCGGGTTGTATTGTTAACTCTCCATATGTCGGGAGGGGATATTTACCCACCCCCTTTGGAAAAGCATTATTTCTGGGAAGCAAGCCCGGATTCCTGGCAGCGTGTAACCAGCAGGACCGTTGCCCTGTAAACAAAGTCTTATCCCTGCCACGCCTAAATGGCAAGTTCAAAAGGGCCACGTGCCTCGGAGCCGTGGCTCCGCCCCGCCAGGGGATTGGCCTTCAGGGGATGCTCACGGGGACCCTGGCCTGGTCCACCTCCTGTCTGGAACAGGGTGGGTATGCAACAGCAGGAGGAAGTCCAGGTAGTAATTTGCCTGTGCTCACCCTGGTAAGGCATGACAAAACGAGCAACTAATGAAATAACTTTGTTTAAAAACTCAGTGAATCCAGACTAAGATTGTAGCTTCATATCTTTGATCTTTAATTATGGCCCTGGATGCAAATGGGAGGCAAAATTGAGCATTTTGTAAATCAGTTAAAAAAGTGTGACTAATCAAAGCAGATGATCAAAGCAGATAATCCATTCTTTTATATGTCTCTATACTGCTAGTCTAGGCAAATTTTGGTCTGTCCCTCTGTCAGAGGCAAGTGGAAATGAACCCAGAACTTGATTCAGGAATTTCCAAAACAATAAAAGTCATCATGGTTTTTACATATTACCGAAAAGCAGGAAACTTTCATTAATCTACTTATTTCAAAACTCAGGAAATCTTCCTGGTTTTGCTTTTGAAGCAGTTTGTCTAAATCTTCTGTTGATATTTTCATTTTGCTTGAGCAATTCCTCTTAAACATTTTAAAAGTCAGCCTGTTTATTAAAATGGACAAATATCTTCCAAGTATTGTGTATATAGAAACAGAAACCTCCATTTTTTAGGCTGAATTCCCAGGTCATAATGTTAAGGATAAATTTGAAGCTGTTTTTAAGTAGTCTAAACAAGTGTGTCCACATCCTAAGTTGTCACATAAATTTTATTCGGATGTCCAAAGCTTTTCCAATAGATACATTAATGTTCTGAAAAAAAATATTTTAATGTATTACTTCAAAGTAAAGTATTTGGAGTTTTTAAAATTTAATATAGTTTGCTTTCCCATTCAAAAGGGTATTACCATCTTTCAGTAAAGAAAGTAATACAACTCAGAGGATTTCTTTCAACTACATAATTTTTATTATTAATTCATAATGCCTTAGGAACCACAAAAAAAGTCACCACCAGATTGTTTACATTAATCCTTGCTTAGCTAAATTCAAAATTCATTTTGAGCCTCTTTTATATTAAGAATGATTTTCCCATTTATTAAATTTATTTATGCTAGAGTTAACAAAAGCTGTTTATTTGGAGTCTTAAACAGTGTATAATGTCTTCAGTATGTTGAATGATTTTTGTTACCTTTGCCTTTGAGTTATTCAGGGGAAAAGAACAGACTAATCATCTGGTCCAACAGCTTCTCGGGAATTGGTAGTTAATTTCTGGTTCTCCATTGGCCATCTGTGCCCGATACCCAACATAGATGTTTTCAAAAACAGCTTCTGCTTGAACAAAACAAGAGTTTATGATTCACTTTCAGACTTTGTTCTCTCAACTAACTTGTTTGTTCAGGAAAACAGATTTCTAAGACCTGCACACACAGCAGGATCTCTGGGCCTCTGTTTTTACTCCTGGGCTGCTCAGATGACACATCTTTTGGCTCATAAAACATGCATTAGAGATAACTGGAAGAAAACACGATAATCTTGTTATCGTTTTTTTTCAAAGATGCACCATCCTCTGCCCAGGAAAAGCACAGGCTTATAAAATGATCCAGTGACAGTGAACGGAAGCTTTTAAAACCACCTAACTTGGAGGGAAGCCAAGTGCCTCTCTCTGTGGACTGGGAATGTGTCCACATTTCAGTCTGTTTATCCAGGCTTTATTCACATTTTCCCTATTTCCCCCTAAACTACAACTAGCCTACACTCCTCCAGTTTGCTGGGTTCCACCTCCTGCGGCATGCCGCCTCCCCACTCAGAATCCTGCCTTCCGCTCCATTTGGTTAAAATCAACATCCATGCTGGTTCCCAGACCTCCACCTACTCTTAGCTCTGGACCCAGATGATTAAGTCTTCATTTTTTGTCTCTGATGGCTAATCAAGTCTAACTACAAAAGAACTCCTTCCTACATTTCTAAATGGAGGGGGAAAGAAATCCAGAACCGCAGAGGGCGTGTCATGCAAATCTATTGGAGGTAGACGAGGCTGTCTGTATTTCCAAGCAGTGGAGGAGAGAAAAGGAGCAGAGAATTTAAATCACCTTTTCATTCAAGCATGGAAAGGAAACCAGTAGGTCATAAAGTGAGTGTGCCGCTCTAACACCCCGTCGTGCCATGTGGCTCTGTGTGGCCGACGTGCCCCGACGCTGTGCGAGCAGGGGCACCGCCCCACAGCCCTGCAGGTCCAGCCCTGGGGCAGCCGCTGAGCAGAGTTTGAGCTTTGGCCCACGTTAGGCCAAAGGAAAACTGAAAAACAGAAAGTGTGTTTCACTCACGCTCTGAGTTAGGATCTCCCTCATGAGACAATCAAGCTGGAGGGCCGTTGTGACACCGACCGGCCCTTGTCCTGCTGTCCTGCTTGACCCTACGCCCTGCCTCTATTTCCCTCAGTGTCCCAGCTCTATGGAATAAATGGTAGTTATGATGCTTTCACTAAATTTGGTCGAATAGAAAACAAAACCGAAAGAACAACCAGGAAACCAGGTTTCCGGTTTCTCGCCACCATTTCCAGCAAGATAACCAGAGGCAAGTCCTCCACCTCTTTGAACCTTAAATTCTTACCCCCACTTGAGTTCATTGGCACGTGTGTGCCCCTCATAGGGCTGTCTGAGGAAGGGCTTGGTCAACCGCTAGAAAAATCCCTACATACTCCTTTCTAATCCCTTCCTGTTCCATGACTTCCAAGGTTTCCTTTTCCCTCCCCGTCCTTTTCCCTTCCGCCTTTTTCGACTGTCTCACTCTGTCCCTCCTTCCAGCAACCACTATATTCCCCTCAGTTTGTCTTTCACCTTCCTCAGTTTCATCTGCTTTCCTTCCCCTTCCACCCTGATTCACTCTTTATGTGAGTGAATTCAAGAAATAGAAATAAAAGGGGACCTTCCCATTTTACCCTAACTGCCAAGGAAAGGAAGAATAAAACCAGATTCATCTGAACTAGAAATGAAAACAGATTTCAGGCATGTACATAATTCCTCTGACAACGGAGGGAAGGACAAGACCGAGCCTCTCAGATCACCTTATGAATAGATGGGAATTATATATAATTTTCTCCTAAAGATCTTCAGTCTGCAAATAAATTTATTCTAAGGAGACATTTTCTTTTAATACGCAGACATACAAACACACACGCACACACGAAGAGGTCGTAGGGAAGAGAAAAGTGATAGACAGGGAGAGAGGAGCGCGAGCCAGAGAGTCGTCTACTAAAATGCAAATACTGGATGCAAAATGTAGGACACTTGTTCTAAAAATTCTGCCTGTAAAATGCCAGGAAAACTTCATCTATATTTTACACCCAGATCTTTGGCCCCCACCACACACACTATGGCTTGGTAGAACTGGGGTGGTTATCCTGGAATTGATGCTGTTCAACATACACCCCAGGAAATTTTAATGCAGTTGGTCAATTTTTAGGCTAGTGAAACTGATTTGAAATCTGGTTTTTATATGAGATCCATATGGGAAACTTTAAAAAGTAAAGATGCCTGATGTTGAGTGAGGTCCAGGCAGCAGTCCTTATAAAATCTTCCTGAGTGACTCTAATACTCAGCTAGGGTTGGGAGCTATTCTCTGAAGGATATCTCTGAAGCTATTCTCTGGATTCAAAAAAGCCATGGTTGTAACACCTCCAGGGCTGTAACCATAGTGCCAACACTCAGCTGTGTGACCTTGAGCAAATGAATCAATCTCTCTGGGCCTCTGCAGCCACTTAAGTTAGGGGACAGTAAGTTCCATCTCAAGGATTGCAACGGTGGGTTCTCAAACTTGGCCACTTATCAAAATCGTCTGGGGAGGTTTTAAACCACATCACGCCTCACCCTGTTCAAATTTGAATCTTTGGCAGCAGAGTAAGGCATCGGTGTTTTTGTAAAGCTTCCCAGATGATTTAAATGTACAATCAAACGTGAGAAGCTGTGGATTGGAGAATTAAGTGAGATAATGATACCATTATTAATGCTCTACAACTAATAATGGAAAAAGAGTTGGCACACGCTGCATCCTTACTAGGTGGGAAGGACTATTCTAGCATTTCACATTCGATGTCTTTATCCTCAACACCCCCACGAGGAAGACTCTATGCCTTCGTGAAGCAGTTTTCTCAGTTACCAGTTGCTAGGTAAGTTTTCTCTTCCCCAGTGTAGACAGAAAAAGAGACAAGGTGCATCAAAGGAGGGCACACCCTTTGGTCTCGTGGCGGCAGTGCCCAGGACCTGCTGCGGTTAGCCGTGGGCAGCCAGCACTGCTGGCAGGCGCAGAGCCGGTGGCTGTGGGTGAGAGATCATGGATCGAAGGCAGACACATGTCCAAGTGGAACAGAACTTTCAAGAGGGAGACACACAAAAGGTTTTCTTGGGTCTATGACAAAAGAGGAGAAACTGAAAAGATTGTACTTGATATCAATCATCAAAAGCTTTGAGTGAGAACTACTGCCATTTTTTAAAAAAGGTTTTGGGTTGAGGGTGCAATGAGAAGTTAAGAGTGTCTTAAATTCTTCTCATGTCTTTTCCATTTGCACACTACTTTCTCTTCCTGGGAGAGTACTGACACTGATGTTCTCAATCTTTCCATCTAGGAAATGGACATTCTTTTGGCATCCATCTGACCTGAGAGTCAGTGCACATCAGATGTGCACAATCACATAGCACATAATTCATGGAGAGCGTCTAAAAGTGCAGAGGAGCTTTAAAGGGTTTCTTTCACTATGGCAATCTATTAAAAGTAAAGAAATGAAAAAGAAATCTTTTCCGTTCTCCAATCTTCATACATAAAACCATGCTTTGGTACTGGCACAAAAGCAAACACAAAGACCAATGGAACAGAATAGAGAATCCAGAAATAAATGCACATATTTACAGCCAACTGGTTTTTGACAAAGCCTCCAAGAACATTCAGTGAGGAAAGGACAGTCTCTTCAATAAATGGTGCTGGGAAAACAGCTGTATTCACATTCAGAAGAACGAAACCAGACCCCTATCTTTCACCATATACAAAAATCAAATCAAAATGGATTAAAGACTTGAATGTAAGACCTGAAACTTTGAAACTACTAGAAGAAAACATAGGGGAAGTGCTCCAAGACATCAGTCTGGGAAAATATTTTATGAATAAGACCTCAAAAGCACAAGCAACAAAAGTAAAAATAGACAAATGAGATTACATTAAGCTATTAATAAAAAGCTTCTACACCACAAAGGATTCACTCAGCAGAGCAAAGAGACAACCGACAGAGTGGGAGAATATTTGCAAACTGTTCCTCCAACAAGGGATTAGTATCCTGACTGTACAAGGAACTCAAACAGCACAACAGCAAAAAATAAAATAAAACAAATAATATGATTAAAAATGGGCAAATTGTATGAATAGACATCTCTCAAAAGAAAACATACAAATGGCCAACAAGTATATGAAAAAATGTTCAACATCAATAATCATCAGGGAAATGCAGACTAAAACCACAATGAGGTATCATCTCACCCCAGTTAGAACGGCTATTATCCAAAAGACAAAAAGTAGCCAGTGCTGGCAAGGAACCAAGGAAGAGAGACCTCTCATATGCTGTTGGTGGGAATGCACAGCCACTATGGAAACCAGTATGGAGGGTCTTCAGAAAACTAAAATAGAACTGCCATGTGATCCAAGCAATCTCACTACTGGCTGTATAGCCACAGAAATTGTCAGTATGTTGAAGAGATATCTATCTGCACTCCCATGTTTATTTGGCTATTCACAATAGCCAAATACGGAATCAACCTGAGTGTCCACCAACAGATAAGTGGATAAAGAAAATGTGGTACATACACAATGGAATACTATTCAGCCATAGAAAAGAATGAAATCCTGTCATTCACAGGAACATGGATGAATCTAGAAGGCATTATATTAAGTCAAATAAGCCATGCACAGAAAGATAAACATGTATATTCTCACTCACATGTGGAAGCTAAAGAATTTGATCTCGTAGAAGTAGACAGTTGTTTCTGGAGGCTGAGAAGGAGAACCGAGAACCTGGAGAGGGTACAGCGAGAGGTTGGCTAAAGGACGCATAAATTCACCAGATAGTAAGAATAAGTTCTAGTATTCTATAGCACTGTAGGTGACTATAGTTAACAAAAACTTATCGTGTATTTTTAAATAGCTAGAAGAGAGAATTCTAAATGTCCCTAACACAAAGAAGTGATAAATGTTTGAGGCGATGGATTTGCTCATTACCAGATTTGATCATTACACATTGTGCATGTATCAAAATATTACATCGTGCTTTGTAAATATGTACAATAATGTGTCAGTTGAAAACAACTGTAAATAAAAAAAATTAAAATACATGCTTTTTGTGTTTTTCTACAAAGAGAGTTCCATGTCAGTTTTATGATTGCTCCTTACCGTAATAATTAAGTAACAAAAAGCCGTGTGGAAGATCATTTCTTTCCTCGAGACTCAGAGCAGTGGTAATGAAACGGGGCCAGTAATCTCACTTTAATGAAATGGGGAGTCTAATCCACCATATTTTGTGAGGATGTTAAATCAGAGAAAGCAATAAAATGCATTCCCATATCAATAAAATGCAATTCTTTATGTTCTTATTATGTAAAACCACAAGCCAGGCCCCTGAAGAAGACAGCCTTGTGTCTGACCGTGTTTTCCACAAGCCCCTTACAGTCTCCTTCCCATGTGATTGGTGAGTAAACAGGTCTGTTTATCAAAAATCTGTTCATTATAACATCAGCTTGTGTCTGTGGCATTTTCAGTGGTTAGAAAAAAAAACAACTTGCAGATATATGTTTATGGGAAATTAGCAGAATGGCAGAGCTTAATGCATAAAAGTGGGGAATTAATGTAAAGTAAGTGGGGTGCTCAAGCCACACTTTCTAGTGATCCTTTCAAATCTGTATTTCATCCAGAAAGCTTTTTATTTTAAAACCAATTTAAAAAGTCAATAATCATTAAATATGCAGAGACATTTGTGTGCTTCCTGCTTTGTAGTATTTTTATTGACATGCTATTAGTGTTGTGTTGTTTGTTTGTTTGTTGCATCTGGGTGACGTTCAAATCTATCACCCCGGCTTCCCAAATAACAATGCTTTTCTTGCCTTTCATAGAGAGGTGATGTGACACCAAAACCAAAACCAATCCTGTTTTTCCCTTGGGCCCTTGAGAAACTAAATGTAAAGTCAACTCCCTGTAGCCAGTGTTTCCCTGATTCCAGAATCCGACCCTCCCTGCTCTGGGACTTCCGACCACCTGGCCCAACCTTCAAGCCCATGCCTGCCCTTTGCTGCTAACCTTCCTGCCACCACAGCCTGTGCATGGCTGTGGTGGCCCCTGCCACTTTCTCTGGAACGGATTCTACTTTGCTTGCCTCCCACCTTGACATTTGGACAACCTGATGGTGGCCCCCAATTTTTCCTGTGCTCCTTTCCTTCCTGCCCCTGTGACTGAGAGGACTGGCTTTCAGCTTGGCAAGGTGATCCTTTTGTAAGGGCATGTCCTGAGGAAGCACAGATTGACCTCACTATGGCCAGGACACTGCTGGGTACAGAATATAACTTCTTGGTATTTGGCCTCCGGAGTCACTCATTCATTACACAAAGTCTTTATCTTTGTGCATATCCTGGAACAATACTCTTAAATAAATACTCTTGGAGGCATTTTACTCCACGGTTATTTACTTTGCATTTCCATGATCTCAGTGGAACACAGAAAGGGAGGAGGCAGAAGGCTTAGCAAACAATCGTTCCCCACCATCTACGCACAAGGGGACAACTGCGCGGGACACTGCTTTGTTTTACAAGGGAGACACGTCATTGGCTTGACATGGTCCATCTGTGTGCAGACAGTAGTCACTTAGAAAATTCCACTCGGCAAAGCATGCTAGATAATCTCTATCTCGACAGAACAGAAACAATGTGGGCTCGGAGTCAAAAGACCTGGTTTCGTTCCCCAGTCTTGTCCCCTTGGCCTTGAGGTTTTGGGCAAGTCCTCAAGCCTTTGTGGAGCTCAATTACATACCACAGGCAAGAGAAACGAATGGGCCTCCTTCAAACTACAAAGCACCTCCTCATTTGAACAGCTTGTGTTTAAATTGAGATGCTGTATCTTGAACACTAAGTCCAAGGAAAGAAATACAAAGCCATGAATCACCAGCCTGCTTTTAAAATAATGACTCTGACACTGCTGGTCATTATTACTAGCATCATTAACATTGTACACGATCATTAGATTTTTTCAAAACCTGATAAGATTGAAAGTTATTTCGAGAGGTTGTCAAGTCCACAAATGAAAATGCATTGAATTATCAAAATTTGCTCTAGACCCATCCCACATTTGTGATGACGCCTTACCTGCCCATTTTAACTGCTTCTCCCTCCTACTTATTCTTTTCAGTTAACGACAAACACAAAGATCTGCCCTCAACAAATAAACACAGATTCCCATGAAAACCTGCCAAAAGGAAAAATAAAAGAGGAAGAGGATATAAGATTTCTCAAGGTTCACTGTGTTTATTCCTACTTATGCCAACCTGATTCCATTCATATCCGAACACAGTGTGTGTGTGTTTACGTTTATGACAATAGCCAGAGGTAGGCTGTCCCAGAGGGCTGCTGGCTGTTTTCCCGGCGACCTACGGGAGGGGGAATCTATCTCCTATTTCATTTAGAGAAAGTGGGGAGGATCCAGGCCCTGGCTGCCTCCTGGGTGTTTCTGGACCAGCCCACGACTGCAACAGGTTGGAGAAAGTCACACAAGTCCAGTCGTAACTGGGCTTCTAAAACTGTGACAGAGAACGAGGCTAAGACACATGCCTGCTCTGCAGGTGCTGGCGCCTAACCCTTTAAATGTCTTTAAAAAACACAAACACAAGAGCTCGCATACTTTCAACCTAATTCATCATGGAACGTGACCACCTAGTAGACCAGGCTTTTTATTCAATCGCCCCTCCTATGTTCAAAACAAGCTTGGAAATACGATTTGCTTGTTTTTGGTTGTTCTTCTTCATTTTTTTACAAATGAGGAACCTGAGATTCTTAAAGGCTAAGTAATTTACCCAAGATCAAGGGCCTAGAAAGTGCCAGGACCAGGGTTTGAATCCCAAAGCTTGTGGGACTCACTGGAACTCATCTCCTAGCATTTTTCTTCGGAGAGTGTAGCACTCTTTTGGATATCCTTAGCAAATGAAATCATCCAACTTTTAAGATAGGTATGATTTTTTGGAAGCTGCTAAATATCTTGATGCCACTTTGGTAAATGTGGTCAGTTCTGAAGCCAAATTAATATTTAAGTCAGTTCTGAAGCTAAACATTATTCCTCTATACTGTTAAAGAAAATGCAATTATAAAGTAAAGGGATTTTCTTGGACGTAACTATAAAAATGACTCTGAATAGAGCTAAGTTTAGTGGTAGCAGCAGTCGCAAGGATAATTTAATAGCTTTCCAAAGTAACCTTCTGATGGGGCCAAAACTTTAGCTCCATTGCTCTGTAGTTGTCATACATTTTATTTAATGACGATGCTGATTCTTTCTACAATAAATAGCCGTGAAATACCATCTCTCCCCGCAACTTCCACCACCAAGTTCACAATATAGAGACAGGATGAGGTTGCAGAGGAAAGAAAGGAAACAAATTCATGCCCAAGTAGAGCAATTTCTTACATGGACCACACAGAGAAACCCTAAGGCTGCTGAGATACTAACAAAGACGGGATGGAGCCCAGAAGTCTCTCTGCAGAGCACCTCGTTCCAGACATTGGAACCCCCAGTAGATTCGTGCACCCCTTGAAGACTGTTGCTGGCACACATCTGGTATGGTGATTAAATAGCAATATATGTATACCTTGTTGTCATTGGAAGCACTGCCTGACATTGAGGGGAATTGTATCAATAAATTATGATAATTAATTCAAGTAATAAATGATTTTATGGCTGAGTATTATATTTTTTGTGTTTAAGTCTGGCTAATGTCTGTTACATTGAGATTTTTCTTTATAATTCCATTGCAATATAATTGGCAGTGTTTTGTTTGAAATATTGAAGGGACCCTGATAGACATTATTCAAAAATATAGTCAAGATTTACCGTGAAGCTTTCCAGCTAAAGCAGATTCCTCAGGGACAAACAACGAAGATACATACAGAAACAGAGCCCCATGGAAATACGGAGCTTGTCAAATCACAGGACACGAAACAAACTTACATTATATGAAAATTATGGGCTCAGCTAGAGAGACAATGGTGAGGTCTTTGAGGTTGCTGTTTAAGCAGTGTGGAAATGGGTAGGAAATCATTGCCTCAAATTTGGCTGGTAGCCAGTAAAGGCTTAGGGAGAAGTAAAATTTTAGAAGCTATTGAAATGATGGAAAGACAAGATCTAGCCAATTCTATCTCTCTATAAAAGAATCAATTTAAATTAGTACAATGCCATGTGGTACTTGCCATCAACTACAAAGATGAGCAAGAAAATTGTCAAAGTAGAACAGAAGTGTTATTTCACCTAAGGGAAAAGGCTTGAGTTTTGGGTAACAGTTCTACTTTTAAAATAGCTAATCTATAGATTCCTATAATGTTCAAGCTGTGGGCGACTGGAGGACCTATGCTATGCAGGTGACAGTAAATCAACCAACACCCGTCTAAAAGAAAGATGAACTACGAGTTTCACTTAAAAAAACCCACCTAAACTGACAGCTATCATAGAATACACTGGAATTTGGGGGTAAAGATAGAATCTTCCCTCAGGTTTGAAAAACAAGCTCTTACTCACATTTTCTATTTTCCCATTGACGTGAAAATTGCCTACGAAAATTAGAAGAGATCTCAGGGGCACTTCCTTTTCAATTTGAGTCTTTGCCTTCCCCTCTGAGTTCTTAGTTGCTGTGTGTACATGTGTGTACATCCTATGCATGCACATAGGATGTGTGCAGGTGGCATTTGTCCATGCAAACTTTCTCTTATGAAGACCTATGACCTTCAACAGTAGGAATTGAAAACTGCACCCTCCTAATACCAGACCCACCCTTTTTATAGAACACGGAAGGTTTTTTTGTGAAGGGTAACCTTTTAAGCAGCAGGTAAATTGTCTTCCTTGTGATATTTACTCCCAGAAAGAAAAAATAGTTTGAAGAATAATTTCAACACTTGGCTTATTGAGATTTTAGAATGTGCCTAAGGCTATTTCAGAGAGAAATCTGAGCATTCCGGTTGCATGAAGATCTGTGTGTGCCAGTTTATTTGCAAAGGGAATTTACATTTGATATAGTTGGAGTTAATTAGTGTGTAAAATGCTGTCAAAGCCTAGTGTATACTACTTGCTATATCATACATTTCATTAAACCTCACACTTATTATTACCCATAGTTGACACTCCAGACTGTGGTGGGTTATCTCTCATTTCCTATTACACCAAATATACTCCAGGAAAGGCATGAGGGGAGGATGTAACCCTCTTTTCAACTATTAAAATACCTTTAAGGTAGCCAGAAATGTAGGTTAGGAAGTGAGATGGTTAATTTTATACCTCAACTTGCCTGGGCCATGGGGTGCCCAGACATTTGGTCAAATGTTACTCTGGGCATGTCTGAGGGTGTTTCACATTTCAGGAGCAGATGGAGTAAAGCAGATAGTCCTCTCTAACATGGGTGGGCGTCACCCAACCCATCGAGGGCCTGCATAGAGCAAAAGCCTGAGGAGGAGGGAGCTCCTCCTGTCTGACCACTGAGCTAGGACATCGGAGTTTCCAGATCCCAGGCCAGCACTGAAGCACTGTCTCTTCTTGAGTCTGCAGCTGCCAGTTTTCACACTGCAACTTACCCTACTGGCCTCCCCATTTCTCAGGCCTTCAGACTTGGACAGGAGCTACACATGGGCCTCCCAAGTCCCCAGCTTGCCAACTGCAGAGTTTGGGAGCTCTTGGTTTCCACATCACATGAGCTCATTCCTTGCAATAAATATGGTGTGTGTGTGTGTGTTTGTGTGTGCATCTCCTGTTGGCTCCGTTTCTCTGAGAACCCTAACACAGGAGGTAAGGGGTAGAAGGAGGATACAGCTTGTATGATTATGTAACATTTCCATGTCTCTGTTTCCTTACCTATAAAATGAGAATAATAAGCTAAACCATAGAATTATTTTTATGATACATGAGATAATAAATTCCTTGTTAAGTACTCCACACAATCTTGGGTATTAGGAAAACCGAACCAGTGATCCCACCTCTACCTTGTCCCAACACCACATGTTCATCAACACACACTGTCCACCTTTCTGTCCCTGGAGTCAACCCACCATGACCAAAGGAATAGCAGGACAGTTCTCTCTCGGTATCTGCAGTGGATTGGTTCCAGGACCCCTGAGGATACCAAAATTTGCAGATGTTCAAGTCTCTTACATAAAATGGTATCATATTTGCACATAACCTATGGCACATTCTCCTGTGTACTTTAAATCATCTCTAGATTATTTATAATACCTAATACAATGTAAATGTTATGTGAGTAGTTGCTATAGTATACTTTTATTTGTATTATTGCTATTGTTTTTATTTCTAAATACTTTTGATCTATGGTTGTTGAATCTATAGATGTGGAACCGCAGATACAGAGGGTCAATTTGTATTAAGAGATGAGAAAAAACAGGATCCCATCATTAGAAGAGGGTGAGGGTATTCAGAAATGGTAGAGAGATACAAAGGTTATCTTTTCCTCATTCTTGTTTGCATTCTCAATAATAAATTACAGACACAAAGACCATCCATGCACACATCTCTACTGTATCAGTCTAATGCATAATCATTTTTCTTTAGTTGCTCCAGAGCAGTTTTGAAACAGGTTTTCCCCAGTGCAGACTGTCATGGTCCACATGGAGGGTAACCATCAACACCTCCCAGAGTTTGGGGATGTTGCTCTTTTCCCCAGATTCCTCAGGCTCAGCCTGGACATCCTTTCTGATCCTCTCAGCCTGGGCACCCTGATGAGGGTCCTCATGAACACCAAAGGAATTTCAAGATCTTCTTAATAAATAAAAGTTATCTTCAATATGAACAAACTATCTCCTATTTTAAAAAGTATGTTCTTGTTTAAGGAAGAAGTAAGGCATCTATAAGGAAAGCATACAGGAAAAAAAAACAAGGAAGAACAGAACAACTTGACAGACAGCAAAGCCAGAGAGGGAGAATATGCTTGGGGGTGGGGTGGTCGCCAACTGGAGGATCCCAGATCAAATATTCTGTTGCTATAGCAGGAGCAGATTGAGATGCGTCACTGGTTTTTCACTCTGTGGCTTCTCTTTCTTTTAATGTTCCTATGTTTACACCTTAATAGCCAATCTGTATTTCAGTGCATTCAATTTAATTTCCCAACATGAATTTCAGTTATTAACAAGCTACACCTCACTCTATAACCAAATCAACTGGGGGAAAAAAAAAGTCAATTTGCTGCCAATAATGTGAGAGTCAGAGTCATGGTAAAAACCCAAGATCTGCAAATAATGGCTGTGACCGCTGTCCAAAGGACACTCATTACGCACCTGCCCTACATTAAGGCTGTCAGGTGCCTCACCTGACAGGTACAGCCACTCCTGTACCCATGAATTAATCTGTGTACAAGATGTCATTTTTCAGTGCCAGAATTAGTTGGTATATAAGCCCGAATGCATGATACTTACACATCTCTCCTACCAGGATAGTACTTTTATCATTGATACGTGAAGTATAGATAAAAATGTGTGGTGTTTCTGGCATTGGTTTATTGATTTTGGATGGTTCCACCTCCTTCGAAGGTCATTTCCTGAGTAATCACGTCTAGAAACAGTAATTTGCCATTCACTAGTCACCACAGTTTGGATTGCCGTAATGATCTACTTGGGATCAAAGAAAAGGTCTTTCTCTTTCTATTCGATACCTGGATTCCCTTCAACAATAACAGACACACACCTCTACTACGCTCTCCCACTGGCCAGCATCGCCTCGAAGGTGGCAAACGTCCCTACTGTCACAGCACAGACAAGATTCTCTGCGTCCCCGGACGAGCCAGCCCTAGTGAATGTAAAGCCATTTCCTAGCCCAGTTCTTAGGTTTGTCTAGGGAGGTAATAAAAAAATGTGCCCTTCTAAAGACACAGTTATTAACGTTTTCATTTTGCATCATTGATCCCACGGGGAAAGGGACGGAAAGTGGTGGTTTCACATAAATGAATGCAATGCTCTAAAGTAACCTCACTAGTATTCGCTCCGCTTCCACATTCCTAGAGAAGTGAATAAAAGAATCATGAAGGCACTGCAATAATGAATGCAGACTTGGGTTTGTTTTTTGACAGCAGAAAGATAAGTAGATTAAAATTGGGATGTATGACTCAAGAGACATTTCTGAGTCCTAACATGTGCTGAGTGCACACCAGATTAAATTGCTTAGAAGAGACACAAAGAGAAGGAAGAAGAGGAGAGGACTAACTTTTGAAACATGGGAGGCTTGTTGTTGTTGTGTGTGTGTGTGTGTGCGCTTGTGTGTGTTAAATAAGCCAAAGGCTAAAAGCTCACATTTGCAGAGGTCTCCATTTGTCTAGAAATTTTGCCTGGCCCACACTACCAGTTTCTGCAGTGAGAATGCATAATTTATGGAAGTGCTTGACCATCCAAATGTTTCTCTAACCGTCTTTTTAGGTGACTTTCTTAATGTACAGGATCTGATCAGGAATCTGTGCCAAACACAATCCCAAACCCCACACAAGAACAGACTATACATGTGTAAGAGAACAAGAAATAAACACAAATATTCACTGTAAGCTCACCCATAAACTCACCTAGTTTGATGTTTATTTGTTCATTTTGTTCTTATTATACTTAGTTTGAGTGTTTGGATTTTCCTATAAGCTAAATCAGAATCCACATTTCAGTCAGGCCAACTTCTCACCTGCTTTTTCACTTGGCAACACAAATTCAGGCCCACACAGCTGTGATTCTGAAAAGAAATCTAGGAGACTTTACATTTCAAGAGAGAGAAGTTTTCTTGCTTCCTCTACACAGCCAAAAATAACTGAAAAAGGTTTGCAAGCCACGCATTTTTAGCAGTGTATTTTATTTCATTGAAAACTGATGTTTACATTAGAGTCTGTTAAACTGGTTGCACAGTTTACACACAGTTAAAGCATCTCACCTGAAGACTGGATAAATATCTGCATCGTAAGTAGAAGAAATAAAAAACTCTGAACACATCAGTGCCCCTTGAGTTAAGAATGCCAAAATACTGATACGAACAGTCAGTTCGTATCAGTCAGTCTCTATCCCTCTATCCTTTCTGCAACCACTTGGTCACCCAAAGCTCTTGTCAAATGCCTCTGTCTCCAGCAAGGTCCCCGCTCCGAGATGTAACAAAGTTCTAGAATTTTAGTCATCCCCGATGGCTAATGAGGGAATCCTGGTATTTCCTTCACATCAACCTGTTCCTTCTCTTTCAGAAGAATGATGAACAGACCATGGTTTCCTCTTTGATTAAAATAGATCCTCTACATAAAGTTGTGAGTCCTCAGATGGGATGCTGAATCTCTCTCAGCCTCAGTTTCCTTTGCTATAAAACAAAGATAATATTATCTGCCCCATAGGGAGATGGTGACTAAACCAGTTAGTATCTGCAAAAGGCCTAACTTGTCTAGGAAGGTCTCTCTTGAAGGCACCTCCTGGTTACTGCCCCTCTGACCAGACTCATGAGTTCCAGGCTCATCCAGACAGTTCTGCTGTCTTTTAGCTCTTATCTGTTCCTCAGCACACATGTCCTGTCTCTATTTTTTTTTTTTTTTGAGACAGAGTCTCACTCTGTTGCCCGGGCTAGAGTGCCATGGCGTCAGCCTAGCTCACAGCAACCTCACACTCCTGGGCTGAAGCGATCCTTCTGCCTCAGCCTC
>CAUYRT010077159.1:0-12359 GCA_963574885.1 Lepilemur ruficaudatus
GAGGCATCGAACAAGCACCTCGACAAGGAACAAAAATTGTATAATTCCAAGGAGTTTCATATAATGTCTCACAGGACTGTGAGTATCGGGTCTTACGGTTCCAGTCATTGTCTATGAATGTCTTTTGAGACAGTAACAAAGGGCTTATTGCTTCTGAGCACAGAAGCGTGTTTGTTTTCAACTAATAGACTAATTTATGTTTCTAATATTCAACATGTTATAAACAAACAATATTGTTAACATAACTCAACAGTTTTTAAGTTTAGAAGTTCTCATTTTTGGTGTATTCCATATGATTGTATTTTATGGTAATATTTTATATGGCATGAACCTTACCTGGATCACTGGGGCAGTCAGAATGCATGATAATAATTCACATATGTATATGGGGGATTTTTTTCAAAGTAAAAAATATGTTTGCACATATACACATATACGTATTCACAAAACACACCTTTCACACTCCCAATACACCACACTCATTTACCACAATGCGTAAGAGAAAAGTACCTCAAATTTGCTGTAACTTTAAATTAGATGATTTTCCTTTGTTAAGGCTACCATCCTGTTTTCCATACTTGACAAATTTACCTAAATTAAATCATAACTGTAATAAACAATATTTTATAAACGCAAATTTAAATCCAATATTGAACTTTTATGATCATTAAAAATAAAAAAGTCTGTATTTATTTTTAAGTATCCACATATCAATGATTATATAGACGACTAATGTTTAAAAAGTCCTATTATGTATACTAATGCGTAGACACAACACACACGTTTATAATAAATGCGATATATAACATAAATGATAATCTAATTATATAATAAATATGCCCCCAAATTGATTTGTTTAAAAGTCCTTAACAACATACAATGAAGATTGTGATGATACTTCTTTTTTGACTTTAAAAGTTAGTGATAGCTTTCTACACTGAAAATATTTTAGAATTTTGAAGGTAAATCTTTTTTCTATTCAGTTCATTATCAAGGATTTTTGTTTCTTTATTTCATTTTCTTTTTACACTATAGAATTAACTATGTAGTAGATGACAAAAAATTAAAGATACAGAAAAATCCAGTCACACTGTTGATACTTTGTAGGGCATCCATCATATTTTATTATATGTTCACTAAATAACTGAAGTATAAATAATTTTAATCTACATAAGCAAGGAACTTCAAAATTTTATCTTATAACATTGTTCTTAGATGGCCACTTTAAAACTGAGTGGAAAATCTCAGATCTATGATCTTTTACTGACATCTTATCACATTTTACATTCTATCAAGTTGTCTCATTTGAGCTCATGACATTTCTGTGAAATGGATACTCTTTTGCTTAGACTTATTCTAAAACGGAGTAATATGAGGCTCAGGCAGTCTTATGATTGTTAAATAATAGATCTTTTTTTAATATTAAAGACTTTTTGTCATCAGATTTTCTTACTACTATTGCTGCTAAGATTCTCAGAAAGATTCACTAACTCCTTTATGTCACTGAAGTTGGTGAGAATGAAGTAAACCCTCATCAGATAGGGGAAGCTCTCTGGTCACATTTTCTGCAGAGCCCTCTAAATAGAAAATCTGGCTACATAAGATTCTTTGGAAGAGAAGTTTAAAATTAAAGACATTATTTAAATGAATTTCAAAACTTGGTCTCAAGCATCATATATAAGAGAGAGAGAGAATGGGGGAGAGAGACAGAGAGAGAGAATGACAGAGAGAGAGAGACAGAGAGAGAGAGAGAGAGAGAGAGAGAGAGAGAGAGAGACAGAAAGAGAGAGAGAGGGAGAGAGAGAGAGAGAGAGAGAGAGAGAGAGAGAGAGAGAGAGAGAAATGGGGTCTGGGTGCCCAAGGTGGAGACTATACACAGGGAAGGAAAGAGGCATGAGCTGACAAACAGACAGTGAGAGTCTGTCCAGGAGGCCCCCTGTTCACCCCTCCTTGGTCAGAGGACAGGAGTAGGGGCCAGAGGAACTGGGACTTCATCCTCTCATCTTTCCCCAGCCCTTGGCCTTGAGCCCAAGGAGCGGAAGTGCCTGCTCCTGAACTTGGGACTGTCTCCAAATATGGAACATTTGTTTGGCAGCCCCTATCCCACCGTGACTCGGGATGTTCAGAGGTGTGGCTAGATCTTCCTTTCCTGCAGAGCTGAGCAGAGGAGTGGCTTCTATTTGGGTATCCTGACTTCAAGGCCTTCAGGCCCGGCCTAACCCAGAATTCCCTGGTCCCCTCCCTGCCTTCCACAGGGACCCGGAGAACTCCTGGGCAGTGGCTGGTGGGCCCTCAGTCTCACCTGCTGGCAGCACAGCCCTGTCGACAACACACCCATAGCTTTCACCCCACAGCTTCGCCCACCCCGCGCACCCCTCTCCCTTCTACTTTCCTTTCTTCCATGTCTCCTGTCTCATCCTGTGAGGGAAGTCCTACTGAAGATCTAAGCTGTGGTTCTCCAGCTTCCCCCAGCCTCCCTGCCCCGGGGAGATGCCCAAGTCTGGCCCAGCCTCCCCCATCGCATGGCTGAGTCTGAGGCTCAGAGACGATAAATGCTCACCTGAGGCCACACTGCCAGACTGAGGCAGAACCAGCTTCCCTCTTCCCTCACCCGGCTCTGACCCAACCAGTCTGAGCAGACATCACAGGCCAGACAACTGTTTGGGTTTGGGGACAAGGGGGCTTATTATGCTGGCGGCACTGAGGGGCTAGTGGCAAGGACATGCAAGGGTGGGGGCGGCCCGAGGCCTAATCCCTGTAATCAGTGCTGTGGGCAGAGATGATGACGGGCCCAGCTTCTGCGGATGCTGAGATCACCCTAGACTGGCCTCCCCCAGCGAAGCAGCAGCCCCTGGCCCTCCCAGGCCTGAGTCCGTCTGCCTGCGTTCCCCAGGAGGCCTCCCCGGGCCCTCCCCTCCTCGGGAGGCAGCCCCTTCCCAGCACTAGCCTCTCCTTCCTCCCTTACTGTCTCCCCACTGTCTGCTCCCCCGTGGGGGAAGGAAGAGTCCAGACTTTGCAGGCAGAGGCGTTACTTTATTCAGGCAGGGGTGAGCCAGGCAGGGCCACAGCATGGCAGGGATGGGGGGTCAGGACGTAGCAGCACCCTCACCTGCATTAGCTATGGGCCAGACATCCTATGAGGGTGGTGCCGCTGGGGTGAGAGGGAGCAGGGCTGGTAAGCCTGGGAACAAGGACCACCATAGCCCCCTCCCTTCGGAGGAGCCACAGGGCCTCAGGCCTTTCCCAGCCCACGCAGAGGAAGGGGCCAGTGCTACAGCTACTCAGCTGACTTAAGCCTATGAGATGGTGCAGGCAGGAGGCCCCTTTGCAGGATGTGAGGTTTTTATTCTTAGAGCCCCCATTCTGGGAACTGGCTCCTTTGCCACACCCCATGTCACCTTAGCTAGCCAGGCCTCTCGGAAGAAACCACAGGTCAAGAGATCATAAGTTAAGGGTGCTGCCCTGAGCAGGGAGGGGCTGCGGAGGCGGGCCTCTTCTCTAGTCTTCCCCTGAGGACCAGGAATCTTGATCGCCTTCCCTCTGGGTGAACTTCAGGAACTGGCCGGGGCCCAGATGAAGAGGAGCCCCTGCCCAAGGGGTCTTCAGGGCACCCCCTTCCTCCTCCTGTAGAGGGCTCCCTCGGTCTCTCTCAGGAGCCCCCAGTTTCCCCTGCCCTACTCCCTCAGACTGCTCCAGCCCGTTCATCACCCCACCATTCATGTGTTCTGACTCCTCCTCCAAGTTGGGGCCCTGGCCATTAACACCACGGGTGTCCCCTGTCCCTGGTCCCATGTCCTCCATCCCACTGGGGGTCTCCAGAAGGCCAGGGTCTTGGTCCTCCGTCTCTAAGGGAACAGGGTCAGACTCTTCCTCTGAGCCAGAAGGCTCAGCGCTGTCCTGGGACTCAGTCTCCCGGGTAGCCACAGAGGCACCGGCCACCACACTCCTCAAGCCATCATCCCAGGGGACACTGACAGCCGTGGTCTCAGACTCCTGGAGGTCCCCTGTCTGAGAGCTACTCAGGGCCTGGAAACTGCCAACAGAGGACCCTGGCCCCCACCGCCCAGCCCCTGACTCCCTCCCGTCCTCTTCCTCTTCATCCTCTGCCTCCTCCCCACTCTCTTCCTCATCCGCAAATCCGTCAGACTCCCCATCCCGATCCCAGGCAGCAGGCTCCAGTACCAGTTGGGGCACCTGGCCCAGAGGTTCTACCACCTCCCCGGGGACACCAGGAAGAAGAGAAGCCTCAGTCCCCAGGTCCTCGAATTCCTCCGACAGGTCAGAATCATGGCCACACTCCTCCCCATCTTCCTCTTCCTCCTCTTCTGAGGGTTGGTCCCCAAGGCCCCCAGAAGCCAGGACAACAGGATCCCAGCCTTCCTCTCTGGTCTCCCCTTGAGGGGAGGGCCTCTGCTCTCTAGCCGGGTCCCACTGGGAGGAAGTTGGGGACCCGAGGTACAGGCCCAGGGGAGTGGAGTCGGGAAGGGTTTCCCCAAGCTCATCAGCCTCACTCTCTTCTTTGCTCTCTTCCTCCTCCTCCTCCTGGAGGCCCTCAGAGATCTCCCCAGAGCCTAACTCCTGCTCACCCTCCACTTCTCCCAGGGCCTCAGCCCTGTCCTCCAGCCCCCAGCTAACCTCCTGGTTCCCCTCAGCCTGGGGTTGGGGCCCAGGAGCATCTTCCAGGATAGGGGTGGGTGAGCAGGGTTCAGTGGGCCTTGGGCTAGGGGGACCCAGCACTGGTTGTATGTCCTCCTCAGCTTCCTCTGGCCCCAGGGGCCTAGGCTGAGGGGCATCACTTTGACTGTGGCCTGAGATCTCAGCAAGGAACACCTCTTCTCCTCCCCAGGGAGCCTCAAGCTCTGACTTCTCCCAGTCCTTGGGAGGTTCCAGGGGGTCTCTGCTCTTCCTGGGCAGTTTGGAGAGCTCCGCCTCCAGAGCATCTGCCTCCTCTAGGTCCTTTCCAGGGCCTTCCAAGCCCTGAACCCTCTTTGCCTCCAAACTTTCCTGTCCTGGGGGTGGCTCCATCTCCTCCTTCCTGGCCAGGTGGCCTGGGTCCTCCAGCCCTAGCACCTCCTGCTTCAGTTCCTGCTCAGCTCCCACAGCAGACTCACCCATGGCTGGCTCTGACCCCAAGGTGACCTCTGGGGAGGCTTGGTCACCTCCTGGGACCGCATCCTCATCTTCCAACAGTGATTCTGTCACTTCTGGCATTCCCTGGGGTGCTTGGAGGCCTGGGGCCCCCCCTTGCTCTGGTTGCCCTTCAGGGTCCTGCAGGCCCTCAGCACCTCCCTTCCCACTGGCTCCCGCAGCTGGGTCCCTCTGCTCTTTGAGCTCAGGGCTCCCTGGGTGCCCCTCACCTGTGCTCCAGGCTTCCCCTGTGGCATTCAGCTGTAGCTCTCTCTGCTCGGCTGCCTCCTCCTTCCCAGAGAAGCCACCCTGCACCCTCAGGTCTAGCTCTGCCTCATCTTCATTTTCCACTCCAGTCGTCCCGGGGGGACTTTCCTGACTCAGTTCTTGGTCTCTCAGCACCGTATCTTCCCACCTCCGCTGATCTGCAGACTGTGGCAGCTCCTGTCCCTCCTCTTCCAGAGACCTCGGTGACTCTTGATTCTCTCCCTTCCCCAGGTTCTCTTCCTCTTGCAGATTCCTTTGACTTTCCTTGTCTACCTCTTCTGGGGATCTCAAATTCTCTAGGTCCTGTGCTCCAAGAGATCTCAGTGGTTCTTGATTCTCCTTTTCTAGGAGTCTCATTGTCTCTTGGTTCTCTTCCACAGTCCCTAGTGGTTCTTGAGTATCATTTTCTATAGGTTTCATTGTCCCCTGATTCATTTCTTCTAGAGGCCACAGTGGCTCTTGAGTTTCTAGAGATTTCAATGTTTCTGGGTTCTCTTCTGTGGACTTCTGTGATTCTAGGTTCTCTGTTTCTAAAGATCTCACTGCCTCTACACTGTCTTCTTTTAGTGACTCTAATAACTCTTGATTCTCTTTTTCAAGAGGTCTGGTTATCTCTTGGTCTTTTCCAAGAGACTTCAGTAGCTCTGGATCCACTTTTTCTGGAGGTCTTAATGTCATCTGGTCTTCTTCCCCTAGAGATCTCAGTGACTGTTGAATTTCTTTTTCAAGAGATCTCAATGTCTCTTGGTCCTCTTCTTCTAGAGACCTCAGTGACTCCTGATTTTCTTTTTCTAGAGGTCTCTCTATCTTCTGGTCCTCTTCTCCTAGAGAACTCAGGGGTTCTTGGTTCTCTTTTTCTAGAGGTCTAAAGGTCTCTTGGTTCTCATCTTCAAAAGACCTCAGGGATTCCTGATTCTCTCTCCTTAAAGGTCTCAATGTCTCCTGGTCCTCTACTTCTTGGGATCTCAGTGGCTCTTGATTCTCCTTTTCTAGAGCTGTCAATGACTGTAAGTTCTTTTCTAGAGAACTTACTAATTCTTGATTTTCTTTTCCTGGAGATAAAAATGTCTCTGTATTACCTTCAAGAGACCTTGTTAGTTCTTGATTCTCCTTTTCTGGGGATTTCAGTGTCTGTATGTCTTCTTTTCCTATTGGCTTAAGTAGTTCTAGAGCCTCTTTTTCTAGAGGTTTCACTACCTCTACATCCTTTTCTTCTAAAGACTTGATTAGCTCCTGATTTTCCTTGTCTAAACTTTTCAGTGTTTCTAAGTTTTCTTCTAAAGACCTCAGAGATTCTTGATTCTCCTTCTCTAGTGTCTCATGGCTCTGGTTTTCCAGAGACATCAGTGGCTCTTGAATCTCCTCTGCCAGTGACTTTGGGGTTTCTTTTTCCAAAGGAACCTGAGAGTCTTGGGTTTCCTTCATGTCCAAATCCCCTTCTTCTCGCCACATTTCCTGCTGCAGGCTGTTTACCACTTTGCCCTCTATGTCTGTTTCTTTCTCTACCAGCCCCAAGATTTGCCCTTCACCTTCCTCCTGGAACATGCTGGATACTCTAGACCCTCTGGGTTCTCCATCTTTAGCCTCTAAACTGGAGTCGTCAAGGCTGAGGGGTGGAGCCAAGGAGGCCTGATCCTTTGGGGACTGGCCTGTACTGGCCTCTTGTTGTTTGCCCCCAGGCTCCTCAGGTCCTGGCAGGACACTGGCAGGAATGGCCACCTTGGCTTCAACCCACAGGGGCTCTGGAGCCTGTTGCTTCCCACCCTGTGGCTGGAGCAGGGAGAGAGGAGCATCCTGGGCTCTGATCTCTGCATCTGTAGCAGGACAGGGAGCCTGTGGTGTGGGTGGGATGGGGGTGCTGGCCAACGTAGGGGTACGGGCCTGGAGGAATTCCTGGCTCTTCAGAAAGGTTGGCACAGGTGTCTCAAGGGTAGCAGGCAAGGGTGAGGGGAGGGAAGTTGGGCTCAGAACAGGGAGCAAAGGTCCAAGACGCCGGCCCTCTGGGGTCCCAGGGAATTGCAGCTCCAGCTTGGGGTCTGGAAAGGCAGAGGGGCAAGAAGCAGTGTCAGTATGTCACTGGCAGTGAGGGGAGCCACAGAGCAGCCACCATTTCTGGCAAGAATGCCCACAGGCTCTGTCCCTGGCTCCCACTGGTTGGGCTAAGAGTATGTGCACTAATGCTGGGGGCCAAGAAGTTAAGACTTAGGTTGGTACCTCTCAGGAAAGGTAGGTCTGGGTATGAAGAACAAAGAAGGGTAGTTTCAAGGGGATCCTGATCCCTCTTCTTACCCTGGAAGCTGAGGGAAGCCTTGGAAACACCGCCAGGTGTCTGTAGCCGGGAGTTCTCAGCCTCCAGGAGGGTCCTGGAGATGAGAGAGGAGAAGCTCGGTCAGTCCTCTGCCCTGAGGCCTACAGGCAGTGAGCCAGCTGGAGACAACCTGGCTGGACTGGCACCATCCCTGGCATTGCAGGCTTCCTCTTCATTTGACCACTAGCACACAAAAGCCACATACGGCGTGAAATCACATGGTCACATACCCACAGGCATCCCACACTTGGTCACACAGAGTCACACACATATTTGGGACACACAGTGGAGCTCACAGACACACAAGCAGATTCCCACACAGTCGGATGCAGCCACAGGCCACACCCACACTATCAGTTCAGCTGGTCTCCTCCTCCACCCCAGGCCAATGACCTCATCCTCAGTGTGGGGGACCAATTCTCATGCTAATTGCCGCCATTGTCCACGCCGCCATCTGGAGGGTCTGAGAAGGGGGGCTTCTGGGGAAGTGGGAATTCTCAGGCCGTTCCCATGGGATGGGCTCCCTCCTCCCCTGGGGCCCCCAGAGCTAGTGACAGACAAAAGCAAATGAATTCAGTTCCCTCTCTCCAAATCCTTTTCATGCCTCAAAAGCCAGCGGTTAAATTCCTCGGGGCCTGTAAGACCCCTCAGTTCAGTGGTTTCACTGGGGGTCACGGCCCTCATCTTGGGATCTCTAAGCCCTCTGGATCCCAAGCTCCTCAGGGCAGGGGGGTTCTTTGTGTCCAGGGTCCTGCCTCAGTGCCACTAGGAGCCAATTGGGGGGTGGAGGGAACCAATGAATCCAACAAGTTACACTGCACGTCTACTCTCTGCTCTTCTCTGTGACCTGGTTGGTACCTGTGTAGTCTCACCTCCATCCTTCCCAGGGCAGCATCATTCCCTTTGAGCTCTGTCTTCTGTGGAGGTGGAGCCCTGTCTTTCAAATCCTCCCTAGATCCTCCCTGGCCTTTCTTCTCCAGACCCTGCCTCCCGTCACATCCTGGGCCTGTGCCAGGGCCCCTGCTTTTTTTGCCAACAGATTCTAGGGGGAGGGGTGCACTATCCCAATCGCTTGTCCAGCCCTGGCCCCCGCCCTGTGGGCTTGGTGTATGCAGCCCTTCACAAGTCACAAAGCCCCTTCCCGGGGCTCCATCAGCCACCCTAGCCAGTTTCCCAGAAGAGACCGTGGGCTTTGCTCTAGGCCGCACAGCCAGTGAGAGGCAGCGCCCCCTCCTCTGGTCTCAACCTTTCTTAACACAACAGGAAGCGTGGTCAATGAGGGGCAAGGCAGGCCACGGGCACTAGGGCTTGTGAGGAGTCAGGCCCCATGCCATTCAGGCTGGAAGAGGCCCTGGAAGTCTCTCACCCCAGCTCTCAGCCCTAGACAAGGCTGAGGCCCAGGTCACGTGGCAAGTCAGTGCAGCCAGCCAGCATCTGCAATGCCTCCCCTCTGCGGCTGCTGAGGGATGGCACCCCCTGTGTGAGCACACACTCGGCCCCTTGGGGAAGGGTCTGGATGCGGATGCCCCACACATGCCCAGCCCCTCCCAAGAGGCCCATCCTACTAGGCAGTATCACCTCTTTTAGCGGGACATAGGTCCTGAACCCATGAGGGAGCAAGTGGGCTAAGGTGGGATGTGTCCTGGTCCATGGAACTGACCAGCCTAGAGTCACAGAGCTGCCAGCACCCATGTCTCAGGGCCCCTTCCACTGAGTAGTCTGCCCCAGCACGTGTGTGCCTCTGTGTGCTTGGGGGGGAGGGGGTCAGGGTCAACCCCTACCTGTACGTGGCCACCTCCAGGCTGAGGGACATCTTGAGGTGTGCCAGCTGCTGCCGACCTTCCAGAACCTGGGCGATCTGGCTCTGCAGGCCCTGTTTCTCCTGCTCCAAGGCCTCCACCGCCAGCTGCAGAGCAGGCCAGAGGCAGTCAGTGAAGGGGGTGGGGTCCCTCCTGCTAACTAAGTACATCCTGCTTGGCTGCCATGGCAGCGTCTTCTGCCCCCTGACTGACTTCTCTGTAGAGCAGACCCCTGCCTCTCCCACCCCGCCCCCTGCCCAGAGAGCCCCCTCTCGGTCCTCTCCCACGGCCTGCTCCTCCTCTGAGGATGCTGATTAAATGGTAGCACATGTTGTTCAGAACTCAGCTCCCACAGGAGGGGGAGGTGAGGGAAGAGAGGAGACGAGTTACAGAGAGGATAGGGGAAAGTGGAAGCAGAAGGAAAAACGATTAATCAAGAGGCCTGGAACCCGCAGGACTGGAAGCAAGCAGCCCCAGGCCCTTGCTCCCATCTCCCAGCACAGTCTTCTGCGCCTCACGCTGGGCTCCCTCCCCTCCACTTCCCACATGTTCTGGAATCCTCCTCTGAGAAGAGACTTGGGGAGGTGGCCATGGCTCCTCTGGCCCAGGCAAGAGGCTGTTTTCTCAGCTGCTGGTCACGTCTGTGCTGTGTGAGGGGGAGCAGCTGTCCCAGGGCTCTGGAATGTGCTCTAGGGAGCCGAGAAGCCATGACATGGGAGAGGGGCTGGTGGCCACCCATTCAGGGCCCCCAGCTGTCCTGTCAGGATGAGGAGAGCTGTTCGGAACTTAGAGGTTCTGAGTAGCTGGACCATCAGACTCAGGCTGAGGGGGAAGTGCCTGGCATCTTCTGAGTGATAGCGGAGCCCAGGGAGGGGCCCAGGGGGTCATCAGTGGGGGAAAATGCCATCCAGAGGGTGAGGGGTCTGCCGCAAAGCAACTTGGGCCTGCCTGCCCTTCCAGGGGTGCTTTGAGAGGCCTTCGAATCCCCACCATTCTCACCCTAGCCTAGACCAGCCTGGGCCCAAACCAGGTGTGGGTTTTCTGTGAAGTGGCTCCTGTCCCACTCCCTTCCCAAAAGGTCTCTGAGCCTCACAGGGACTTTCTGGAGCCTGGTCTCCCCCAGGTCTGCGAGGTCCTCACCTGGAACTTTTCAGTGGCCTGTAGCCGCTCCTGCCAGCGGCCCTCCAACCTCTGTTCCAACGCCGCCCTGCGCTCCTGGAGGCCGCCCCGCTCTGCCTGGAGCTGCTGCAGCTCCAGGCGGCCCTCACGGGCGCCCTGCACCGCATGGCCCAGCCGCTCACGGGCCTGGCCCAGCGACATCTCCATGTGTGCCACGCGCTCCTGGTAGCCGCGCACTGCCCCGCGCCACGCCTCGCCCAGCCGCCTCGCCAGTTCCTCCACCTCGGGGGCCGGCGCGGGGGGCCCGCGGGGCGGCGCCGGGCAGCGGGGGGCGCAGGCAGCCTGGGCGTTCAGGCCGGCGCGCTCCTCCTCGTGCGCCGCGCGCAGAGCCTCCAGCTCGCGCTCCAGCTCCGCTGCCTGGGTGCTGAGCCAGGCCTGGGCGCACTTCTCCGCCTCGACGGCTCGCCGGTTGCGGGCTGCTTCTTCCGCCGTCCGCTCCCGGGCCAGCCGCAGCTGCTGGCATCTGCCCGCCACGCCCTCCAGCTCTTCAGCCAGGTTGTCGCGCGCCACCTCGGCCGCGTGTTTCTCCCGCCAGCGCTGGTCAACGAGGGCCCGCAGGGCGGCCAGCTCGTCGTCGGCACGGGCCCGCCAGGAGGTGTCCCCAGACTGTGCCCGGTGCCCCCTGAGCTCCGCGCTGAGCAGCTCATTCTGCTCCTCTAGCGCCTTGACCCGGGCCAGGTAGGCCTCCAGGCGCCGGTTGAGCTCCCACATCTGAAAAGATTCCTCCCCCATGCAGCCCTCCATCCTGCTTGTCAGACCCACAAGGGGCACCGGGAGAAGGGAGCTGCTCTCAGAGCTCTTAGGACGAAAAAGAAAAGGAGACCCACAGGGACAATGACGGGGCGGGGCGGGGAGTAGCCTGAGCGACTGCGAGTTGGAGTGGGAGCGAGGCTATTCATACTCCCGCCAGCCAGGCGGGAAAAGGGGCGGGACCCAGGCCTTAACCCCTTAGAGTTCAGAGAAAGGACGGCAGCCTCTGTCCCTGCGTCCCCAGGATGCTGAAGAGCAGAACCAAAAGAGAAGCCAAGCCGTGGAGAATCCGATCCGATTATGGCGGCTTTGTGAGGGAGGAGGCCGCGAGGAAGGGTCCTAACCCCCCACGAAGGCAGATGATGCACAGAGCTGAGTCTGTGGAGGGGTTGCAGGAGAGTTTGGCCTGGGAGGGGGTGCGAGTCTCGGTTACTCAGCACACCGAAGAGAGCTATCACTTACTGAATTCCTCTAAGACTCAATTTTCTCATCCATAAAATGGGAGCAAAGATGGAAATCCCATGGGCTGCAGAAAGGACGGATACGGCCATGGGTTTATTTTGTAAATAGCAAATGCTCACCCTCCTGAAATACTGGAGAGAAGCAGCACTGCAAAGAGAAGCTGGAAAGACACTGCCTGGAAAACAAGAACAGATATCTGATATTGGGGGACACGTGCACACACTCACGCATCAGAAAAAAGGGACACCAGGCGAAGGAACGTCATGAACTTAAGAATACTTTCCCCTCCATCCTTCCTACAACTCTTCCATGTAACTACCGAGGTTCGTGTAGCCACATTAAGAAGTTCTCCCTCAGTTCTTAGGGAAGGGCTGGTCAGCGGGGGGGGGGGGGGGGGCCGCGCCCCCAATTTTGGGGGTGTAGGCGCCCCCCGGGGGCTTCCCGTGCCGGGCCACAATAGCCCCCCG
>CAUYRT010077162.1:0-75225 GCA_963574885.1 Lepilemur ruficaudatus
GTCGTATTGCAGACATTAAAAGATGAAAAACAGGCCGGGCGCGGTGGCTCACGCCTGTAATCCTAGCATTCTGGGAGGCCGAGGCGGGAGGATCACTCAAGGTCAGGAGTTCGAAACCAGCCTGAGCAAGAGCGAGACCCCATCTCTACTAAAAATAGAAAGAAATTAATTGGACAACTAAAAGTATATAGAAAAAAAAAATTAGCCGGGCATAGTGGCGCATGCCTGTAGTCCCAGCTACTCGGGAGGCTGAGGTAGAAGGATTGCTTGAGCCCAGGAGTTTGAGGTTGCTGTGAGCTAGGCTGACTCCAGGGCACTCTAGCCTGGGCAACAGAGTGAGACTCTGTCTCAAAAAAAAAAAAAAAGATGAAAACAAAAGCAAAGACAATTCCTTCAAGCAGCAATAAGACTTGGAAATAATGCCACTGAAGCAATTTACCAAGTAGCTTATGTGCTGGGGGTGGGAGGAAGGGAAGCCATTCAGTGATGTAGAAATTGTGAAAGAATGCATGTCAAAGCTGTAGGATGCTTAGACCCCAATAACCTTTCAAAGTATAAATAGTTGCCCCTTTCAAGGAGAACCATAACTGATCAGCAGCACGAATTAGCCTTCAACTTAACAGAACAAGTTCATGCGATACTTCAAAAGGAAAACATATATTATTCAATCACTTTGAATGAATCAACAGATACTACTAACTTGGTGCAGGTTTTATACTTCATTCGGAAGTATAACAGAAGATTCTCTTTGGTACGAAGAGTTACTCACATGTGAGAACAGAACAGGGGAACAGATATCTTCAACAACTTTCAAGATAAATGTTGTGAAGTTGGACTGAATTTGGTAAATTTAGTTAGTGTATGTACAGATGGTGCATCTTCCATGACAAGAAAATATGACGGGTTTATTGCACAGATTAAAAAAAAAAGTATTAACAGATCCAAATGCTCTCATTTTCTTTTCACTGTATCTTGCATCAGTGAAATCTCTGTGCTAAGCCACTATTTTAAGTGACACTTTGCAACAAGTTACAAGTGTCGTTAACTATATTCCTGCAAATGCAACTTGACATCGGCATCATCAATTTGATAACATGCTAAAGTTGAAGGGTGAGATATTCAGTGTGGATTTGTAGTATCACGCTAAAGTGTGTTGGCTATCGCAGGGACAGGTGTTAGCTAAAATTTTATCTCTGAGAGAACAGATAATTAAATTTTATGAAGAACAGAATCAGTACTGTGAATTATTAAAAGAAGATTTCTGTAAGAATGCAGCATTTCTGTGTGCTATCACATCAAACAAAACGACTTGAATATTTCTTTGCAAGGTAAGACTAAGTCTGTATATGATATGTGGCAAAAAATCCAAAGCATTTTGAAAAACAAAAAGCTATCTTTTTTCAAAAAACACCTCTTCAAAAGGAAATTTCAGATGAACACTTTTCCCAGTTAGCAAAGGTCATTGATGATATATGTGAATCATTTGAAGAATACACAGCTGTTACAGACACATTCATTGGAGAATACAACGAAAGATTCACTGACTTTAAGAGTCATGCCATCACACTGAAATTAGCATTTCAGCCTCACCTAGTTGATAACACCAAGGCACCTAAAGGACTGCAGATGGAATTGATTGAGCTCTCAGTAGATGACATTTTAAAGTCATTGTTTGATGCTAAGAAAGATGCGATTAAAATATGGGAAAATGCAGTAGAATATCCACACCTTCGGCAACATTCCCCAAAAATGCTTTCTTGCTTTTCAACCACTTATTGCTGCGAATCTACATTCTCCTACTCAACCCAAAACAAGACGCCCTTAGGGTCACAAATGACTGATACCCATCTAAAGGACCAACTGAAACTGTGGAGCTCCATGCTGCAACCAAATATTCAAATACTTTCCACAAAAAGCAGACACAATGGAATCATTTAAAGGTTAGTTAACTCTGACATTAACAAATAGTTTTCATTTTTTGAAATTATTGAGTACGTCGTAGTTAGTTTTACAAAATAATGCACATTTTTAAGTATATCATTGAAGTTTCTTGAATGTGGCCTTATTTGATTACAGCTACATTAATGGGGCCTTCGAACACGAAAAGCTTCCCCACCCCTGCCTTAGACGGCACTGCTGAGAGAATACCCCCACAGCCCCAGGGAAATGGAAGCAGAGACAGGGGAAGTCAGGTCCCAAGTTAGGGGAGCCCACTGGACTGTTTGGAAGAGTCCACCAGAGCATTGTTGAGAGTGGCAGTGCCAGGCCTCTCTGACAGCTGACTCCCAATGTCCTGCATGGTCCATGCCCCCTTTAGGGCCTGAACTAAGAATTGTTTTCTGGTGGGCTCTGCCTTCACCTCCCCTGTTTCCTTCATGACCAAGGGGACTGCGTCACTGAGTTTGCCCAAACTCTGTTCCAGGGGCCCCTGTGAAGGGCTGGGAGGTTCCCCCAGACACTCAGGCCTCTCTGCAGGACTGCCTGCACCAGATGACACCAGTCATTGGCAGATGGGCCCTCTGTGTACCTCTCTTCCCATTTAACAGATGAAGCAACTGAGGTAATGGGAAGAATGCTGACTCACCCACATTCGGGCCCCAAGTCTGGGGAGACAACTGCCACTCTGCAGCTCCATCTCCTTAGCAACCTTCCACCTGCTCCCTGACCAAGGATGTGCCAGATCACGGCACTACCACCTGTCTGTACCTACTGGGGTGGGTCCCTGAATGCCGCAATCCGAACGCTCATGGGTCGCCCAAGGACAGCAGAACACACATCTCTCTCCCCAGAACTCCTACCCAGCCACTACCCCACATGAGCTCAGTCTTATGCCAGAGGCCCTCTGAGGCCAGAGGCCAGAGGCCCTCACTGTCAAGTCTAGTGGTGGACGCTGCAAGCTTTTACCTTCAGGACGAGAATGGACCGATTTTCAAAGCTGCTGCCAATCCGAATTTTTGAGACCATGTCTGAATGCTCAGTTACAAAGTTGTCAATCCAGCTATATATCTGAAAGGAATGAAGTTTATCAGACTGGCAGTTAAGTAGGGAGAGGGATGAGCCCCAGGACCTCTCCAAATGTTCTCCTTTCCCTATCCACCCTCCTCAGTGCCTTCCCACCTCCCTTGAGGGTCTAAAAGAACCCAGACTGAGAATTGCAAAAATTGAACATGCCGTCAGGATTAAAGGCAGTGAGTCGTGGTCTGGTTGGACCCCCAGGCTCCTTGTCCCATGCAGAGCTATGCCTTTGCCTAGGAGAACAGCAGGTGCTGAGCCTGCTGAAATCCCCAGGCCCAGCCAACACAGCTCTCTCCAGTTGGAAATTCTCTCTCTCGCCTCCATTCTTTGGTCCATTCAATCCATTTGACAGATCTGACAGACCTTGTAGTATTTTTTTTCTCTTCTTGCCTCTTTTAGACACTAAGCCCCTTGAAGGCAGGGTTCTGGTCTTATTTATCTTTGGCATCAATAAATTCTAAGAGACTACATTAATTCATTCTCTAGTCTTTCAGTACACATAATTGAATTAACAATTACGTGAAAGAGACTGGATCCTCCATTACAAGCCTTCTGAAATGGAAAAAGTGATGATGATAATAGAGTGGACAATAATGTCATCTCCTTTACACACAAGATGAGACCTGTGTCTTGAGTTTCTTTCTGGAGTGGGCATCCCTGTGCCCTCTGTGCACATCTCCTGTTATAAACAAGTCACCGTTAGTCATACCTGCCCTGGCTGGCTGTAACTGTGATCATGAATTTTCTTCAAGAGAAGGCAACTCTGTTTTATTCTACAAATGTGGCTCTCCAATGTGGCTGGCTTACTGCTGCTACGTACCCTAGGACCCATAGCTGGGGCCCCTGGACACCAGAAGTGGTCATGGAAAGGAGCAGGACCTGGGATCCCCAGCCAAAGGACTGGATACGAAGGCAGCCTCCACCTGCTCTGCTCTGCCCATAATAGGTTCTGCCTTAGTGCTCTGCCCAGTAGACCCATTACTCAGCTCTGTGCCTGCCTAGGGTTGTATGGTTGAACTGCAGTCCCCTCTCTGAATCCTGGCATCTGGACCTCTTCGAGGCTGACTGTCTACCTGACAGACCTCACCTAATGTCTGCTCTGCACTTCCCAAGAGTCATTCATAGTCTCCCACAGACCCGGGAGTCCTTCCCTCGTCTCTGCCTAAGTCTGGAGACCCTAAGGGGCCCAAAGGCACAAGAGAGCTCAAAGCCTGACCTGGCAGACCTACCTCCTCCAGGGTGTGGTAAGAAGAGTAGCTAAAGCTGCTGGTGCTGCGCTCCAGCCGGCGGGACTTCGCCATGGCCTCTCTCTCCTCATCCAGCAGCACCTAGGAGACAAGCGACACACGCTGGGGGGGGAAGGGAGGGCTGGACTGGCCGTGCCTCTTCTGAGCCCTGCCTCAGCAGTCTGTGTGTAAAGACAGCGGTGACACAGGAGAACGAGCCACCATGAATGTGAGTGGCACAAGAGGAGGATGTGCCAGGTTGCTGGGTGACTCTTCTGCCTGGCAAGCTGGCATTCATGCTACTATTTCCCAAATGAGCACAGGGCAAGGAGTCCAGAGAGCTGAGTTCTGAGTCTGCTGCTGCCACTAACTTGCTGTGGAACTTGCTGTGGCCTTAGTTTTCTCAGCTTAAAACTTGGGTCAGAAATATCTGCCTTGCCACCTCATAGGGGAAAACGTAATATTAGATATAAAGGTGTTTTGGGAAAAGGTGCTCACAGTCTACTGTGACATTTCTTTTGCACATTATAAACACTCTGTTGAGTCAGAACCCAAGATGACTCATGGGCGCTGTCCCCTGGAGGGAAGAGAAAGCTCCTCTAGCCCCCAATATTGACTCTACTCCCAGGAAGCAGCCTACACAACTGGTATGCAAGTCATTTGGAAAGTTAGGTATGGACAAAGCCATAATAATTATTATTAATGTGCCAATGGTATTTCAGGCACCATATTAACTGCCTCCTAAACACAAGTATAGGTGAGCCAAAAGCAATGTACTTGGGTATCAATTTGGAGTTGGCACTCAGTCCTCACATGGTACTTCCCCTGATCATAGAGAGTATCTAGTGTGTTGCCCACTCACTGCTCAGACCACCCACATCATCCTGGGGCATTTTTCCCAGCTTTGGTCACAGTGAGATGGGCAGGTACCCTCATCCAAGCTCATGTCCTTGTATTGGCACCCGGGGGTAAAGCTTCCCAGGATCCAGCACTGACTGTCCAGGACGGATGTTGAGAAAGCATCTTCATCAACCCAAATTGCCCCTTGTTTGCAGCTCTGAGTCACAAGTCAGTCTTTACCATAGCTTATTTCGGGCTAGAGCCTTTGTTTACCAAGCAATTTTACCTTCATTGTCTTACTTGATCTGGTCAGATGACCTGATAATAGGGCAGGAATTATAATAACTATGTGTTCTAGAGATAAAGCAGATTGTGAGGGTACTTAATGGGCAAAGCTAACAAGAGGCAGATGTGAGATAAGAACCAGATATCCTGGTCCCTAGCCTGAGGTTCCTTACGCTAGCTATCAGAACTAAAGGCCATAGGCAACAATGGTTGGCTAAAAAAAAAAAAAAAAAAAAAAGAACTAAAGGCCAGCAATGAAAACATACATACATACATATGTGTACCTGTGTGTGTGAGTGCATGTGTGTGGACAGAGCGTGCAAATGTGCAAAATGTTAACAACAGCTAAAAAGTGCATCATGCTATTCTTGCAATTAAAAAGTTTATCACAATAATGGGCTGGGCGCGGTGGCTCACGCCTATAATCCTGGCACTCTGGGAAGCTGAGGCGGGCAGATCGTTTGAGTTCAGGAGTTCAAGACCAGCCTGAGCAAGAGCGAGACCTCATCTCTACTAACAATAGAAAGAAATTAATTGGCCAACTAAAATATATAGAAAAAATTAGCTAGGCATGGTAGCACATGCCTATAGTCCCAGCTACTCGGGAGGCTGAGGCAGGAGGATCACTTGAGCCCAGGAGTTGGAGGTTGCTGTGAGCTAGGCTGACACCACAGCACTCTAGCCCAAGCAACACAGTGAGACTCTGTCTCAAAAAAAAAAAAAGTTTATCACAATAATGACAAATGAAGGACCCCCCCACACACACACCCAGCATAGGAACACAAGAGACTAGAACACCAGAAATATATAGTCAAATGCTAACAACGCCTGTTAGGATAGAAGAATTAGGATTTTGAGTATATTTTTTTCTTTTCCCTATTTTGACATTTTGGCAATGTGCTTATACTACTTCAATAAGTAAGAGCTTTTAAATGAATAAATAATAGCAAAACCCAAAGACCTAATGGCTAACGTTGTCTTCTACCCCAGGCGCCCCACCCCACCCCACCCCACCTGCTGTGATGAGGCCTGCCTGGTGACTTCCCATCATCCCCAAGGCCTGGTCAGCTTGCTCACAGCTTTCAAGTTCATAGATTGCAAAATGGGACTGTGAATCGATGTTTGGGGCTCATTTTATTTCATGTTTGAGCACTGACAAGATGTGAGACATTACAGTTGCAATGTTTTCTAGCTGAACTGGCCAGGCTGGGGGCATTCCCACTTGGGCAGAGCTGGGATTGCTAGTTAAGTGAGATATGGCCTGGAGAGCCCGGATCCTCTCTGGCCACTCACAAACACCCCTGGGAAGATCTAACAAAAGGAATGTGTCTTCTTCCCAGGAAACCGACCCAAATCTCAGCAGCCCCCCATGACCAATGCTTGCTGGCTACTTGGGCCGGAGCTGCCAGCTGCGATGAACAGCTGCAAGGAAGACCGGCCGGGCCAGCTTGAGAATGCAGTGAAAGTGTCTCAAGGGTCTGGGAGGGCCCCTGCATGGGGGTGGAGGACAGGGAGGAGAAATGGGAAAGAGAGGACCGAGGACCGAGTTCCTCCCACACAGCCCCAGCACACCCACAGGAAGATAGCTCCCTCCAGACTGTCCTTTGTTCCACAAAACAGCTTGGAGGCAAATGGTAAGTCTGCACCAAACTGCAAATAACTTTCCCAACACCCTCGCAGCCTTGCGAATGGATGTGACACCCTCTCTCAAATCGGGAATGCTCTGGCCCTCACAGCTGGGCCCCAATTCCAGGAACATGAATCTGCCCTGGCCTGAAAAGTGGACAGGCAGTTGCTCGCTGGCTCCCCGGGGCTGAGGGAAGGGCCCAGGGAGAGCGCAGTCTGCCACAGGCTTGGGGAGGCCTAATTACAGTCCTGTCAGGCTTCTCAGGAGAGAAAAAAAACAAAACAAAGAAACAAGGAACTCAGAAGTAAGCCATTTGCTTCGCTGGAAGCGGTAACCTGACAGGGAAAGTAATACTTTGGTGTGAATTAATTTATGATGGGCATTGGGCAGAGAAAGCACCTTGGGCTGGGGAAGAGGAGGCCTCAGGGGAGCAGGGCCCCTCAGCAGCTGAGCGCAGCCACAGGGGCTGGAGGGGCTGGGGAGCCCTGAGACCTCCTCTCCCAGGCCTGACGGCTACAGTCCCTGGCGCTGTACGTGAGGGCGGCTACTGATCTGATGCTGTGGGAATGGACCCCCTCAGAGGTCGTGGCTAACCACAGGGCTTCACTGCCCCAAGGGCAAAGTTAAAACACCACACAAACAACGGTGACTACCGGTGACGACGGATGACGACTGTGGGGCAGAGCAGCGAGCCAGTCCGGCAGCCACACTGTCTCAGGTTAAACCCTGAGGCTGTTGCTAACATGGGCAAACTCCTAACTTCTCCATGCCTCAGTTTCCCCTTCATAAAAGGAGGGGTTATGTCATCACATACTTTAGCACATACTTTAAAGTGTTCTCATGAGGATCAGAACATGTAACACATGCTAAGTGCTCAGAACATCGCCTGGCACCTAGTAAATGCTGGTAAATGTTAGCTATGATGAGGATGACGAGGGCAAGGAGGGGACCATAATAACCCCTGGAGTGACTCCAGGGCTCTGCGATGGGTCCCTACAAGGCATGGCTAGGAAACAGGGATTCCTCCAGAGGCAAGATGGCATCTGTGGGGCTTGGACTACAGATCCCCATTCACAGTCATCTGGGTGAGTCAGTCAGCACCTGCCCTTCGTATGGCCCCAGAGGGGCCTGGGTTCCCTTCTGTCCCTGCCTGTGATGCAGCCAGGCTCTGCCCCTCCCAGGCCCTCACTCCTGGCTGCTCCTGTCCTTCCTGCCTTCCCTGCAGTCTCCCCTGCAGACCTCCTCTCCTCTCTAGGCCACCCACCGCCACACCGGCCACAGCCCTTCCACCTTCGAGACCCTGCTGTGCAACCAGCAAGTGTTTGTTGAGCACACACTATTTGCCAGGAACTGAAGATAATGGCAGCCAACAAAACAACACTGTCTGCCCTCATGGAGCTTACAGTCTAGAGGGGGAGACAGACAGGTGGTGAGGAGAAGAGCGGAGGAAGAGGGGAGGAGATAAAGAGTTGGGGAAGTAGGGGAGAAGAGGGCACAATTTAAAATAAGATGAGAAGGTGACATGGGAGCAAGTCCTGAAAGCAGGGAGGGAATAAGCCATGCAGCTGTCTGCAGGAATAGCGTTCCAGGTATAGGGACCAGCAGGTGCAAAGGCCCTGAGGTGTGAGTGTAGCCAAGGGCCTTGAGGCAGGAATGGGGCAAGAAGCCCAAGGAATATCAAGGAGGTCCCTGTGGGGCTCAGAGTGAGCAAGGGGAGAACAGTCAGTGACACCGGACGGGGAGGCGTGACTGAGATGTCACAGAGCTACCAAAACCCTCATGAGGGCTTTGGCTCTTACATAGAGTGAGCTGGGAAGCCACTGGAGGGTGTTAAGTGGAGGAGTGATCCCATCAGACATGCATATTTTTAAAGGACCCCTCTGGCTGCTGTTTTGAGACCAGGCAATAAGGAGGCAAGGGTGGGACTGGGGAGAACAGCTAGAAAGCAACTGGAATAATCCAGGTAGGGGATGATGGCGCCTTGGTGTGGGATGTACTGAAATATATTTTGAAGGCAGTGCCCATGGGATTTGCTGTTGGATTGGACGGCGGTGTGAGAAAGGAGTTAAGAATGACTCTAAGCTTGTTGTCTGAGTGACTGGAAGGACAGTGTTGCCATTCCTGAGCTGGGGAAGGCTGCAGAGGAGCAGAGGGAGGCCCAGGGAGCTTGGTGTGGACCTGGAAAGTTCGAGATGCCCACTGGACACACAGGCGGAAATACTGAGTAGGCGGCTGGATGCAGGAGTCTAGAGCCAAGAGAGAAGAACAGCTGGAGACGTAACATGGGAGGCATCAGGAGACAGAAAGTATTTAACATGGCGGTCCCGATGAGGGGAGGGAGGAGCGGTCCAAGGCCAAGGGAGCAGCCAGCGAGCTGGGATAGCCCCGGAGAGCTCAGTGTCTGGAAAGCGGAGAGAAGAGACGCTTCCAGGGAGGAGAGAGTGACCAGTGTGCTGACGGGAGATGAACGCTGGGAGTTGACCATGGGGCTGGACTAGGAGCTGCGTGTGACGCTGCCGAGGGCAGCTCTGGTGAAGTGAGGGGGACAGTCTGCCAGGGCAAAGGATGGGGGTGGCACGGAGAGTCAGGATCTCCAGAAGTTTTGCTCTAGCAGACAAATGGGGTGATGGCTGGGGGACGGGGAGGGATCAAGAGAGGACTTTTTAAATGGGAGAAATAACCCTCCATTTGTATGCTGATGGGGATGACCCACTAGAGAGAGGGAAATTGGTGAAGCAATATTTACCCTAAATTGGATTCCGCTCTAGATGGTCGGAGCATGGGTGAATTTTGTTTTCTACTTCTACTTTCCCCTATTTTCCAAATTATCTAACATGAATATTTATTAATTTTATAATCAGAAAAAAGCCATTAAAATCCACCGAGCTGATTGCTCAAGTGAAGCTTTTCCATGGTGACTCATCCCAGGGAAAAAAAAAAGCAACCACCACCAAAGGGCTACAGAGAACAAGGAGGTGAAGAAAAATTAAATGCAAATGGAGCTCACTCAGAATCAGATAATTTCTTGCCTGGCCCACTGCAATTTCCTCACCGCCCTCCTGCCTGTCAGTCTCCTCGGCCCTGGCCCCAGCTCAACGCTGTCACTGTCAGATTGGCTTTTCTTCAGCGCAAATCTGATCATGTCGAAGCCCCTCCTATGGCTCCCCCACGGTTTTCAGGTTAAATTCTGACCTCTTCACATGGCAGAGGATGCCCTTTGCAATGGGGTCCGGCCTCATCGCCAATCGGGGTGGGGGCCCCGTTCCCTAGCCAGCCCCCCTCAGCTGCTCTTCAGCGCACCGTAATTACCGCCTTCTCAGAAGCCGAGCGGGCCTCTCGTGTGCGCTCCCATAGCAACCGCCCTCTCTCCACCGCGCTCATCCACCCCATTGTAATCACCGGTTTTCTCCCTCCGCCCCCTCCCCCGCGCCTCGCCAGCTCCCCTGGATATAGCGGCTGGATTTTTCATCTTCGTGCTCCCAGCACCTCGCCAGAGGCTCAGCACACAGTAGGGATCTCTGTGTCTGTGGCTGGAATGAGTGGCCCCACCCATCTTTCTCAAGCGGCCCCTAGGGGCACAAGCCAGGTGGGAAGAGGACGCACTTCCCTTCCTCAAAAATCTCCCTCGCCCCTGGCCCAAGTGAAAACCAGCACTGAGGTTTTTCCAGCCCCCCTCGCAGCCTTGTCCTAGCCAATGAACGCAGCCTCTCCTCTTTCCTTTCCTCCTCTCATCCATCAATTCAAAACGGACACTTACTAAGCCCCAGTTAACAGTGGGCCCTACAGTGGGTGCTGGGGGTGCAGACAGACAAGAGTGTGGAACTGAACTTGAGGGTGGACTGGAGGGCAGGGGACCCCGGGGACAAAGACCAACACATTAACAAGGTCTCTCTCCAGACACGCTTTTCCCAAATGGCCCCTAGAGTCATTCATTCAGCAGACAACTGTTGAGGGCCCACAGTGCAGGGGACGCTGTTCCCAGGACTGGGGCTGAGAAGATCCGGTGGACGGGGAGGAGATCAGGCCCGTGTATCGTCTCTGAGATGGAAGACTGGAGGCCCACGGCCCAGTGGTGCAAAGCCCTTCCCATCCCTGTTAGTGCCTCTGGGCTTTCCTCCTTCTGCAGGGACCCCTCCTCCACCACTACCACAAATCATCTCGACACAAAGGCCTCCCCTGCCCTCAACCCCCTCTAAGCCAAAATGTGATCTCAAGTATGGCAGTCAGAGCTTGATGCGTTGCAGACAGAGCGAGTTGTTGCTGAAAATCCTGCCTGGCTGGGTTAGGGCCAAGAGTTCAGGGCATTTTCCCGAGGGGGAGTACAAAGCCTCAAAGGTTCCCAGGCTGGGGACGTCAGGAGAGGATGGGCAGGGAAGAATGCAGCCAACCGGCTCCAGAGGAGCCAGTGGGGGAGGCTCAGAGGTGACTCTGGGGCCGTCCCTGATGTGCAGAAATCAGCGGAAAGTTTGTAGAGAGACCTCTGCATATCTGTTTGCCAAATGCTCCAGGCTTCCCAGGGCGGGGCAGGAGTAGGGAAATGCAAACTTCAAAATATAGGCCTGGGCTAAAAATGAGAATTAAGTTCTATTTCTTTTGATGTGGTAGCCTCTCTAGTATGTGGGAGTTGCCCTATTTTTGTTTGTGGGGGATTTAGAGAACTATCCCATCCCCACATGTTGAGCGGGAAACAGATGTGCCTGATGGGGGATAAAGGTCTTTGCAGGGACCGGAGTGCCCTGGCCTGTGCTCGCATGGGAAAGGAATGCTGCCTAATGCATTGATCCCTTGGCATGCAGCGTCAGTGTGTGCGCTCCAGAAGACTCTGTTCCCACACTGGAGCCCTTAGAGGAGATTAGTGGTGTACAAAATAGTTGGGAATGAATCTATGTGGACACATTTCTACAGGTACAGAGCCAGCAACAGCATCCGCGCAAGGATGCAGCCAGGAAGCCTTAACTCGTGAACGGTACCCAAAAGAACCTTTAGGAAGGAGGCTGTGCTGCCAGCGCCTTTCATAGGCTGTCTAGGCTCTCCCTGAAGACAGAACAACTGAAATAGAATGTCACGATGTTCAGAAAAGATGCAGGAGAGAGTGCAGGGTGGCTGGGGCGCCCGGGATAAAGGCCACCTTTGCCTTTCCCAAGGGCAGATCTGCAGTTGCCTCTCCCAGAGCTGTTCCTCTGGGGGAAAGCTGCCTCAGAAAGAAAGGGGAGCTTTCTCCTCCTTCCTGTCAGCTGTGAGTCCCTGCACAAGAGAAAGGGCTCGTCCCCACGAGGTCTTACTATTACCAACCACACTCTGAGCATTTCCCCCCATGAACTTTGTCCTAGGATTAAGTTTTCTTTGAGAAGTGTAAGGGTTAACTCCTTCCACGGCATGCTCCCAAACACGCAGACGGAGATCCAGAAACAAAATCTCTACTCTTAGCCCTGAATGTTTGTCCTCCAAGTTGGGACACCACCGGAAAGGAATGTGGGAGATGAGACCCCCGGCGGGAGTGGGGAGGAAGACCTCACCTGGATGTCCTTTATCATGATGCTGTAGGCCAGGCCATGAGACTCCAGATAAGCTTTGACATCTTTCAGTTCAGAGAAAGGAACTCGCATATCCACGGGGAGGCTGGGCCTGGCTGGGGCGCGCCAGAAGTCCACCTTGTTCACAAAGGAAAGAAAAAATGTGCATGTATTGCGTATCCTTATACACACTCCTTTAGGCCCCCTGGAGAGCCCTGGAGATAATCTGTTAGACAGTAGCCCCCCCTTATTCACGGGAGCTACACTCCAAGACCCCCAGTGGATGCCTGAAAAGGCAGATAGTACCAAATCTTATATAGATTGTTTTTTTTCTATACATACAGACCTATGATCAAGTTTAATTCATAAATTAGGCACAGTAAGAGATTAATAACAATAATAAAATAGAGCAATTATAACAATATTACGGCATCACTACTCTTGCATTTTGGGGCCATTATTAAGTCAAATAAAGATCCCTAGAAGACAAGCACTACAATACCGCAATAGCCAATCTGATAACCGAGACGGCAACTAAGTGATTAGCAGTGGGGAGCGTGGACAGGGCGGAGACATGAGATTTCATCACGCTGCCAGAAGAGCACACGATTTAAAATTTATGAATTATTTGTTTCTTCTGGAACTTGCCATTTAATGTTTTCAGACCCCAGTTGACTGAGGATAAGGGGGACTGCTGTACACTTAAAAGGGCCCCAGCTCCATAATGAAAACCCTAAGGCTGAGGAGAAAGACCAGGGCAAACACACAAAATCCCAAGTTACTGAGTTTCTTTCCCTAATTTGGAGCACCCTTGTCTCCCTACACATCTGCTTCCCAAATGAACCGGCTTAGCCTGGCAAACCTGTCACTCACACACGTCACAATTTGGCTTGGATCCAAGAGCCCTAAAGAGTTCTACAGGTGAGACTGAGCATCGTCAGGGACATTCACAGGGATAAGAACCCTGGCCACGACAGAGGGACATCGTGGCTCCCAAGCCCTGGAGAAGTCAGGAAGGTGGATTCTGGACCCCCATGTCAGCCTTTGGCTAAGTCTACTTCTCAATTTGTAAAACAGAGATAATTAGCATAAAGTGTAAAGAGTGTTTGCCACAGGGACACTTCACAGGAAGTAGGAAGTGCTTGGAGCACCTCCAAAGTGAAGTGCAGGGAGGAAGTGCTTCGGGCCACGTCCAGAAATATCTGGCTGTTTCTACAGCCCTCAAACAAAACCCTCCCATTATAATAGTCAAAGAAAACGTTTTCCATTGTGAAAACTTGCAGAGTGTAAGTGTTCTCGGACACAAGCACTCGGGCTGACAGAGACGAACCCAAATAAAACACAGGTTTGCCAGGATAAGCCTGTTCACTTTGGAAGCAGATGTGTCCCGCCTCCATGCTACGTGGCGTCCCACCCAGAACATCTGTGCCTCCCGTGTGGCTTTTGGAAATCCCAGCTGTTTGCAGAGAGGCTCCCTGACAGAGCTTTCTCAGCAGCCTCCCACGGGGACAGAGGGGATGGCTGAGGAGCTGCAGCCTGAAAAGGTGCCACAACCTTCTGGGCAAATGTCCCCAGTTTTTCCTGAAGAGGAGCCACATTTATTTTTCCACAGTTTGATGCTCTTTGGCAGAGACATTAGGAGGGCAGGTTTGGGGAGGGGGGGAGCAGGACAGGGAGCTGAGGTGTGAGTCACTGGGGGTGTCCCCATGCCCTGAGGAGTCCTCACCTTCTGGGGCTTCAGGCCCTCCAGATCCCTGAGAAGTGAGAGCTGCTTCTCATCCTTGGCCAGGACCCGAAGAACCTGGTCTCTGGAAAAACATGGCAAAGGGAGGAGAAAGCGGCGGGGAAGGATTCCTGAAAGGCTGTGTCTCTTGGAAGAGGCAGAGTGGAGAAGAGGCTGGGCTGAGGGGACCTGGCAGGAGGCTGGAGGAGCCCTGAGCAGGAAGGACTTGTGCGCAGCTCTGAGGAGCACACAATCCCTTGGCCTAGAGCCATGGGCTCTCCAGGCCCAAGGACAGACCCCCCCCCCCCAGGGGACTAAATAAAGCCCATCCACGGTACTGATGGACAGAGAGCCAAGACAGGGAAAGAAGGAAGGGAAAGGAATATGGCATGCAGTGTGAGTGTGTGTGTGTGTAGAACACAAGGCGTGAAGAGGAGAAAGGAATAGATGCAGGGGGCTGAGGGGACCAATGGGGGCCACGGTCTGTCCAAACCCCATGGAAGGGGAAATCACATAGCATCACTCCACCTTATACGGGGGAAGCTGAGCCCCTTCCCTTCCCAATGGCGGTAGGGAGGAGGCAGCCTGCGCTGTGAGCTCTGAGGTCTGACGCCTGGGATGGCGTAGGCTGCCTCCCTGGCTGCTCTGAGACCGTGGTCAGGGAACCCTCTCTCTAGACTTTTCCCCACTGTGCATATACGATGGAGTAGCTACCTTCTGAGGTCTTTGGGAGGCTCACAAATCATGTCCCTGGAGGCCTGGAGTACAATGCTAGAACTTACTGTTACTCAAAGCAGGACAACACCACACCCATTTGGGGTAGGGGCACAGGGTCTTTTGGGGGTTACTAACTGCTCTGAGAACTGAGGAAAGCTGTGAACTTTTCATCTCCAAAGGAGAACATACTGTACATGAAAACATGTGATTTCAGGGGATTCTTGGAGCCCCAAAAGCTTACCGCTGGACTCCAGGGTAGGAACTCTGGGTTTGGGGAGGAGCAGCAGCACAGCTGAGTGGCCTGGCCTGGAGCACGAGAGTGGGAGGCCCCAGCAGGACAGCCACCCACCAGGACACTGGGTGCCCTAGCTCCCAGACAGTCCTCCCTCCTCCTGTGGAGCAGTCACTCACCCCGTGAAATTCATTTGGCCCAAAGCTGCTGCCAGGACAAAGCTGAAGACCAGGAGTGTCCACCTGTCCAGAGGGGACAGCCCAGGGCATGTCCCTCCACCGGGGGTGCCCTGCATGCTTCTTCCTCCAGGCGTACTTCAAGGGCTCTCCTTGCGCACAGGCATGGCCCAGGCCTCAGGACAGCGCAGCACCTAGAGGCCGGCAGGCCCGGCCTGAGAAGGGGGCGTTAGGCTCTCCGGGGAGACCCCACACGAGGCTGACACATCGGGGAGCTAGGGCAGCCCCTCCCCCCACCCAGACAGAGCCTCTCCTGCGAAGGGGAGGGGGAGGGGAGAAAGAGGAAGACCAGGCCCTTGGTTTTTCTTCCTCTCCAGAGGGTTGCTGGGCCAGCCTCTTGTGAGCATGAAATCCTCCATCTCCGGAGAAAGGCGAGAGTAAACAGTGGCCCTAGGACGCCACTCCTTTCCTTCCTCCTCTGTGAACTCTTCTCTTTTGCTCTCCTTCTCCCTCCCAACCCATTCCTGCTTTCCCTGGCCCACGTCCTCCTTACACATAGGGCGCGGACGTCACTGAGAGACTGCTAGGCTTACAGACAGAGCTGGGGCAACCGACCTAATCTCTCTAAACCTCACTTTGCTCATTAGTGCAATGGGGTTCATGCCTCCCCTCCCTACCTCACAGGGTTTGGGGGGTATTAGATGAGACCGCATGGGTGAATTGGCTTGGCAAAGCCTGCCAAATGCAGTGTATTATTATTTCAAAGGTATTAGCTCTTAGTCACAGCTGCGTCTTAGCTCAGTTGCGATGGGCAAAAGAAGAAGAGAAGAGCATGGAGAGCAGAACAAAGGAAATCTCTAAGGCACGAGAAGGAACACAGTCAAGAGTCCCTTTTCTCTATCTTCAGGTGGTCGCCATTATGCCGAGACAGGCAGTTAGTTCGTTTGCGGCTAGACGTGGAGGTCACGGCAGTCCTTATTATAGCTCTCAACAGACAGCAGAGTCAATTCCTCAGTCCTGCCAAAGCCCTGCACAGTCCCTTTATGGTCTGGGGGCGGGAGGCATACAGCAGAGCCAGCACACAGAGCAGTCATATTGGAAGGAAAAGTGAAAGACGATGCCTGAATAGTAAATGATGGATCTAACAGGAAACCCACAGGAGGTGGGGGAGGCAGAGGCTCAATCCAACAAAGTTGTTCAGCAGAGGATGTCCACGAAAGGCCACTTAGCTGTCACTGGCGATTCTCAGAAGCCCCCCTCCCCATCCATACTTTCCCAGAATGGCCAATTAATTGGCCATGTGTGCAGAGAGGGGAGCTCTTTTATTGACAGCACGCCCTGCTCCCCCGCCTGCCTGCTCTACTCCATTATTTCATGGTCCAACTGTTCAGACCTGCCCAACTCTCCTAGAACCCCGGCTTTGGGAACTCTCAGACAGTGACATTAGCGAAGGGTTTAAGGACCTAGAAAAGAAAGCAATTATGCTTTCCACCCAAGTAACATTCCGCTTCAGTAGCACTGGGAATAAGAGACTGCAAACAAAAGCTCAGGAATTTAAAAGAAAAAAGTGGGAGTGGTGCTAGTCACCAAAAGTACCCAGCATCTTCTTGTTCAAAAGCATCACTTTAAGTCACTAATAAGACCACTATCCCTGTACTTGGTTTGGGGGTTGCAGAGGGGAAGAGAGAGAGAGCGAAAGAGAGAGAGAGAGAGAGAAAGAGAGGAGCAGTTAGGAATTCTTGAGAATTCTATGGCTGCACTTCCAATGGAACTTTCTGTGATAATGGGAATGTTCTCTGTCTGCACTGTCCAATAGGATAGCACTAGCCACTTGAAATGTAGCTAGTGAGACTGAGAAATTGAATGTTGGATTTTATTTAATTTTAATTAATTTAAATACAATGTAAATAGGCACATGTGGCTACCATATCAAGCTGCAGAGTTTTACGGGAATTCACCAACCCCAAAAGCATCATCTCCAGTGGCTGAATTTGAAGCAGAGACACAGAGCTCTGCTTGACCTAATACCCGCTGTTGGCTTCTCATTCATAATTAATTACTCATCTAATCCTTTACTCAATAAATGTATACTGAATAACTACTATGTGCCAGGCCACTTGCTAAGGTCTGGAAGTAAAGCAGAGAGCAACATATACCCGGCCGTTACATTTCTAATGGGGTAAGTAGACAATTTATTTCAAAAGCATACAGATAAATGGTGACCTTGTAGTGCAAGGGTAGTACGTACATCTGCCTTCAGATAAATGTAAAAATATAGTTTGTGTATGTGCCACAAGAGGAAGGTACATTGTACCTCAAGGACAAGTAACATGGACTCCATATAGGCTGAAGGAGGGTTTCCCTAAAGAAATTTTGTTGGAGGACTTTTATTGCCTACAGGTGTATGGATTCCATACCTAAACAATCCTGCCTAAATGAAAGAACTCAAATGAGGATAAAAAATATTGTTAATAACAACTTTTTTTTTTTTTAGAGACAGGGTCTCACTATGTTGCCCAGGCTGGTTGTGAACTGCTGGCCTCAGGTGATCCTCCCCACCTAGCCTCCCAAAGTGCTGGGATTACAGGCATTAGCCACCATGCCTGGCCTAATAACAGCTTTTTAAATGCATCATGGGTTTGGCCCAAAACGAAAAATCCAGATCCCAGAAAGAAGAAAAAGCCAGACAGACTCCCAAAAGGTAAGCCGACTTCCCCCTCTCCCCAGGATTTCTCAGAACACTGGAGCTTTTGATCTTCCTAGAAGCATATGCCTTGTATCTAAGATCATTTTCCTTCTGCTTCAAATCTATCTGTTCAGATTTGCCTTTATCAAAGATCTCTGTTTTTATTTACTTGAAAGTTCTTTATTTTGCTCTCCTTTTTGAGAGAGTCAGTATTACTGGATATAAACACTGGGTTGATTATTGCTTTTCTCTCGGCACATTGAAAATATTATCCCACAGTCTTCTGCCTTCGATTTTTGCTGTTAAAAGGTAATAGGTTAGTCTACTTATTGCTTGTTAGTTGGTGATATTTTCTTACTCCTGGCTGCTTTGAAGATCTTCTCTTTGCCTGTGATATTCTACAGTTTTATCATGTATTCTTCAGACACACCATGATATGTCTAGGTGTAGATTTCTTTTGTTTCGTCCTGCCTGAGAATCATTTGAATGCGTGCATCTGGGTATTGCTCTCTTGCCACTATTTTCAAAATTTCTCAGCCATGATATCTTTAAACATTGCTTCTTCTCTACTCTATTGCCTTCATCTGGAGCTTTTTGGTTTTTTTTTTTTGAAACAGGGCCAGAATGCAGTGGCATCAGCCTATCTCACAGCAACCTCAAACTCCTGGGCTCAAGCCATCCTCCTGCCTCAGCCTCCCAGGTAGCTGGGACTACAGGCATGTGCCACCATGCTTGCCTAATTGGAACTTTTGATTAGATAGATATTAGGCCTTCTCATTCCATCCTCCAAGACTCTCAACCCTTCTGTTATATTTCCATTTCATTGTTTCTCTACATTCTGGACAATTTATTTGTATCAAATATTTGTTTCTTTATTCCAGTTAACTCAATCTCTCTTCAGATTGCAAATTTAATCTGCAATTTAATCGATCTGCTAAATTGTACATTTTGATTGCTACAGTTCATCAACTCTGAAACAATTTTTTCTCCACATTTTAACACCTCTGAAGTCAGGATGCATCTTACAATCAGTGGCATCTTGCAATGATAGTTGGCAGTGTTTTTGATGTCACATAAAATTAGGGTGCATCTTGTAATCAATCTTATTTTATAGTCAACACAATATGGTATCCATTTTTCATTTTTAGAAGTTCTATTTGATTCTTCTTTTGACTCGAGCCTGAATGACTTGAATTTCTTATCTATTTTAGAACTTCTCAGTCATTTCTTCAAATTTATGAGACATAGTTATTTTGTATTCTTCGTCAGATAATGATAGTATCTAAAGACTCTGTAAGTTTGTTTGTGCTGTGTTTTGTTTCTGCTGGTTCTCACTCATGGTGCATTTTCCTGTGTTTATCTGTGAGCCAATCCCTTTCTTTGAACATTTATCTGTGGAAATCCTTTGAGGCCTGGGGATTGAAGACAGTTCCTCCAGAGAGGATTTGCATCTACTTCTCTGAGCTGCCTGGGGGGCACTACCAACATAAGACTACTCTAAATTAAATTATTTGTTTAAGATTTTTTTTTTTTTGGACTGCATAGTTAGCATAAATGTAGACCACAAACTCATGTGGGGGCTTACTTGTGGTTACGAAATCTCAGAGGATATTTTTCTCAGGATCATCTAACCCCAAGGTTTTAAGTCCTGGAAATGATAACATACTATTTGTAAGTGGGAAATCAGAGTTGAAGTGTTTTAAGATCCTGGAATTGTTGGTAGGAAGGATAGATATTGCAGATTTTTCAGACGTTGGTAAGTACACGTTCAAATAGCCAGAGCAACAACTGAAAGAATAGGCACAGAGCATATGACAGGTAGAAAGGGTAAACATGGAAGGAGAAGAAAGGGAGAAAATAAAAAAGATGAGAAAGAAAGGTTAAAAAAAAAAGAGGAATTTTTTAAAGTGGAACAAAATGGAAGGACATAAAAATAAGACTTAGGCTGGGTGTGGTGGCTCATACCTGTAATCCTAGCACTCTGGGAGGCCAAGGTGGGAGGATGGCTCAAGGTCAGGAGTTCGAAACCAGCCTGAGCAAGAGCGAGACCTCGTCTCTACTAAAAATAGAAAGAAATAAATTGGACAACTAAAAATATATAGAAAAAGCTAGCCGGGCATGATGGCGGGTGCATGCCTGTAGTCCCAGATACTCGGGAGGCTGAGGCAGAAGGATCGCTTGAGCCCAGGAGTTTGAGGTTGCTGTGAGCTAGGCTGATGCCACGGCACTCTAGCCCGGGCAACAGAGTGAGACTCTGTCTCAAAAAAAAAACCCAAAAAAACCCAGCTGTATGTATTCACAAGAGACATTCCGAAAACATAAGAACAAAGAGAAAGTAACAGTCAAGGATGGAAAAAAGGTATTCCAGGTAAATGCTAACAAAAGAAAGCAACTGTAGCTGTATTAATGTAAGATCAAATAAACTCTAAGGCAAAAGGCATTATTTAAAATAAGAGGATCACTATCTAATGATACTACTTTTAATTTCCCAAGAATATTTAACATATAAAAATACCCAGGAATAATTCTAACAAATAATGTGCAATCCTTCCTGGAAACAATTATAAAACTTCATTGGAAAAGGCTAAAGTTCTAAACAAATCCAATGATATACTGTACTCTTGGATAAGAAAACTCAATGTCATAAAATTATTCATTTTCCCCAGATAGATCCAGAGATTCAATGTAACTCTACCCAAAGCCCAGCAGTTCCACAAAACTTCACAAGCTTACAAAAATGTATGTGAAAAAACAAAGATCCTAAGAAGAAGGTGGGAGAACTTTCTATACCTGACATTAAAATGTATGATAAAGCTAAAGTTATTGAGACAATATCATATTGGCACAGCAGGCAAATGGAACATAGCACTGAAACAAACCCAAGCATATGTGGAAACTTCACTTTTTTAGAACAGGCAGACTATTCAATAAACGTTGCTGGAACGATTATAGATCGATACAGAAAAATTAAAAAATTCCTATCACACCACATTCAAAAATCAATTCCATGTAGATTAAATTCTTAAATGTAAAAGGCAAAACTATAACATGCTTAGAAGAAAACATAGAAGATATTTTTATGAAATTAGGGTAGGGAATAGTTTTTCTAAACAAGATACAAAAGCCAAAAAAAACCCCATAAAGTTTCCTGTAAATGAAAAGATGGATAAAAATCTACTGCATTAAAATTAAGATCTTCTGCCCTTTAAACTTTGACTAATAGTAGAAAGCTGACCTCAAACTGAGAGGCCATATTTGCAACATATAAAACTGGTAGAGAATTAATATCCAGAATATATAAAGAACATCTGTGAATCCATTTTTTTAATGGGCAAAAAACATAAAAGGCCATTTCACAGAAGAGGACTCACAAATCATTTATAAACATATGAAAATTAGTGATCAGGGAAAGGCAAATTAAAATCACAATGAAATTACTATATCACATCACCGACTTGGCAAAGTTTAAAAAATCAGGCAAGGACGTGGGGCAATACAATCTCTCATCCACTTCTAGGGGAGCTTGGTGAAATCACTTCAGAAAACAGCTGTTACCTAGCAAAGCTGAAAATGTACTGCACACCCAACGCCCTAACAGTTCCACTCCTAGCTACACGCCCTAGAGAAACTCTTGCGCTACGTACAAGATTGGATAAATAAATGGAGATGCAGTCGCACAACAGAACACAACAGAGCAGAGAAAATGAATCAACTGCATCTGTGCATCTGCACAGACAAACCTTAAAAACATGATGTTGACTGAAAGAAGCCAAGTCAGGATGCACTCCGTATGTTTCCATTTCCATATGCCCACAGAACAATACCTTGCTTAGGAGTATGTACATGTGTGATAATTATAAGACAAAGGAAGAAAATGATTAGCACAGATTAGTGGTTTTGTCTGGAGAAGGGAAGGAAAGGGAGGGGAGTACATTCGAGGGGCACCGTGCAGGCTACTCTGGTGACGTTATATTTGTGTTCTTAAGCTGATTGGTGGGTCACGGTGTTAATTGTGTTTTTATCAAGACATGGAAGTTTTGTACAAGGTTTTGTACAATATATTTCACTATATAAAACATATTTTAAAGGAAATATGGGCAAGTTACTTTCTTAATTTTCATAGTGAGAAATCAACAGAAAATGCCTGAAACTGAAAAATCAGGAAATAGCAGCATAGGCACTTTATCTAGGTATCTAGGTATGAATGTGAACACTGAGGCTAAAAGGACTCGACATGGTGGTTTCTGAACAGCAAGTCCTGGGAAGAAGCATCGAGGGGCAGGCCTCTTCTGGTTTTTATAACAAGTCTTGTAGAACTATTTGACTCTTCAAACAATGTACTGTATAACCCATACGCAGTGGCTCATGCCTATAATCCCAGCACTTTGGGAGGCCGAAGCTGGAGGATCACTTGAGGCCAGGAGTTCAAGACCAGCCTGGGCAACATAGCAAGATCTCATCTCTACAAAAAACTTAAAAATTAGCCAGCTGTGTTGGTATGCACTTGTAGTCCCAGCTACTCAGGAGGCTGAGGCAACAGGATCACTTGAGCCCAGGAGTTCAAGGTTACAATCAAGTGTGTTGGTGGTACAGTGGTGTGCACAGCTGCCTTCCAAGGTTACAATCAGCTACGATTGCACCACCACACTCCAGCCTGAGTGACAGAGCAAGACCTTTTCTCTGAAAAGTAAATATATAAAAAAAATTTTTTTAAGTTAAGTTTAAAGAGTGGCATTTGATAACTAGAGTAGTCAAATTCATAGACACAGAAAGTAGAATGGTGGCTGTGAGGGGCCAGGAGAAAGGGGCAAATGGGAAATTATTGTTTAATGAGGACAGAATTTCAATTTGGGAAAATAAAAAAGTCCTGGAGGTGGGTGGTGGTGACGGTTGCACAACAATGTAGATGTACTTAATGCCACTCAACTAGACACTTAAAAACAATTAGAATGGTAAGTTTTATGTTACGTATATTTTACCACACACAAAAAAATTTAAAGCTAAAAACAAACAAACAGTGGCATCTGAGCTGAGCTAGGTAAGATGTAGAGGAGTTAAGTAGCCCAAGCGTGGTGGGCATGTTGCAGGAAACCTGATTCTTGCCCTGAATCCCTTCCTCATTAAAGGTATTAATTCCCACGTCTGCTGGGGACCACCCTGAGGGTCTCCAGCGATCCAACATTCGCAAATAAAACTCCCAAACTAAATTATGTTTAATCCCCAAAATTCCCCTTTGAGTGCTTTATGGAAATAAATACATCAAGTGTAATCTTTAAAAACAGAACATCAGAACGTCATCATTCACATTCTAAAAGGATTCCTTGATTAGCAAGACGATTTACCCCTGTTTCTTAAAATGGATGCTCCCCTAGTACCCTCAGGTGTGATTTAATTAACAGAAAATAGGCTTATCCCACCTTCCAGAAATAGGCCAAGCAGGTGCTTTCAGGAAACTAAATTTTTTTTTTCTTTGAGACAGAGTCTTACTCTGTTGCCCGGGCTAGAGTGCTCTGGAGTCAGCCTAGCTCACAGCAATCTCAAACTCCTGGGCTCAAGTGATCCTCCTGCCTCAGCCTCCTGAGTAGCTGGGACTACAAGCATGCACCACCATGCTCGGCTAATTTTTTTTTTCTATATATTTTTAGTTGTCCAATTAATTTCTTTCTATTTTTTAGTAGAGACAGAGTCTCGCTCTTGCTCAGGCTGGTTTCAAACTCCTGACTTTGAGCAATCCGCCCGCCTCGGCCTCCCAGAATGCTAGGATTACAGGCGTGAGCCACCGCACCGGCCAGGAAACTAAATATTGAAAATCCAAGAAAACAAAGACCGGCCACAAAGGTAGGTGAATGCCACTCTAGATTAGAGGTTTTAATTCTACTTCCTCATTCAAAAGTCCCACCCTGGGGCCACCCCCTGATATGGTCAGACGCCACAGCCAGCTGACCACGTCTCCCCAGTTTAGCCAAACCTGCCTTGTGCCTCCCTTTGCCATCACGCACTGTAGATTCAAATTCTTTACCGGGATCTGCTAATATGAAGCAAACTTCTCATGGGTGGGAGCTGAGTCACATTCATTTGTGTGACCCAAAGAAGCCTGTGAATAGCCCAGGCCACTGCCCAGACCTATTTGTGGATTGATGGGTCGATTCAGTCATTTAGGGAGCAAACTCTCACACCCTAGGCCTTCACACTTGCTGTTCCACTCAGCTTTGCCTCTGTCAGCCCAGAACTCTAAACTTCTGCTCTGTCCTGCTCCCTGCACCCCATTGTCAGTTACTGGGCCCCACTCTCACCCACCACAGCCAGGCAGCTCCCCTGGTGTCCTCCTTAAGGGCAGGCCTCCCACCCCAGGGTCTCACCTTTCTTCGCCCCAGGACTGACTTCTCTCCCCAAACGTAGGCCCAGCAGTGGATAACAGGCCCTTGGGTCACCATCTGCCACCTGCTGCCTCCACCTGGGCACCCAGCTGGCCTCCTCTCAACTATGCTACACCCGCCCCTTCCACATCAGTCTGTCCACCCACCAAGGGACCCCCGCCTTCCAGTCTGGGGGGTGGGGGATGCTGCCCAGTGACATGCCCAGTGACAAGTCCCACAGCTGTTTCCATCCTGTGGCTGGGGGTCTAGCCATCCAGGACCAGCTAATGACTACTATGGGGTGCCCACGACCACAGGCATTGGGCCTGCTCCCAGTAAGACAGTGGGTTGGCAGCCACCGCCGAGAAGTCACCTCTTGTTCCAAGAAAAAAGGCACCTACAGGCCACAGGGTGCAGCTGCAGCCAGGCGAGCCCCTTGGGCCTGGAGCGCCACCTGTGCAGCCCTGCGAGGGGCTTTCGAAGGCCCTGTACTATAAAGGAAAAGTGAAGGTGACCCACACATTTTCCCTGTCCAGGGGCCAGCAAATTTTTTCTGGAAAGGGCCAAAGAGTAAATATTTTAGGTAAGGAAAAACAGCTGTTCTCACTGGAGAGTCCTTTTTTACATTCAGAATTGTGAAAACCATTCCTAGCCTGCGGGCTGTGGAGGCTCCATGTGATCTGCAGGCTATAGTCTGCCTACCAGTCTAGTTAAAGGGGCGGCCTTCATTTATGACACTTTTCAAAACTATCAGAGAGCTTCAGGTAAATCAGAGACAAGAGTTAGACGCATTCTTCAACCAAATCCAACAATCTCCAAAGGGAGGCATTCATTCCTGCTGGGGGAAAACGAAATTATTAAGACTTCTATGCTATATTTTTATCTCATTCTTTTCTATTTATATTTTTGTTTCTGTTTTATAAAATACATAATGTGAGTACAATGGCATTTGTACAGCATTTATAAACCTGTAATTACACAGGGTGGGTGTGACATGCTAGATTTTTTTTAATTATAAGAGTGCAAGATGAAAACAGAAGGATGCTGGCCTACAATTCTCACTTGAGTTTATTTTGAAAAGCTTCACACTGTTGTGCCTTTGTTTCTAGAAGTAAGTACCTCTTCTCTTATATAGTGTTGGGTGGCAAAATCTGATTTTTATTTTTAACATTTTTGTATTGATTGATTGATTGATTGATTTTACAGCAGGCTCGCACTCTGTCACCGAGGCCAGAGTGCAGTGGTGCTGTCACAGCTCACAGCAACCTCAAACTCCTGGGCTCAAGCCATCCTCCCGCCTCAGCCTCCCCAGTATGCCCAGCGAATTTTTAAAAAAATTTTTTTGTGTGTCAGTTAATAGTAATATCTCTGAAAGAAAAAAAAATTGTTTTTAAATATTTTGGAGAGACAGGATCTCACTGTTGCCCAGGCTGGTCTCAAACTCCTGGCCTGAAGGGATCCTCCTGCCTCAGCTGCCCAGAGTGCTAGGATTAGCACTCGTGAGCCACCACCCACAGTTCATTTTTTAAGTTAAAATGTATTTAAATCAATATTGATAGATATTAGAGAATTTCACTGTCTTTGAAATCAATGTATTAGGACGTCAAAAGCTATTTATTGAGCACTGCTATGAGCAAGGTTCTGCCTTTGGAACCTAGTCTCCGTTTGGGATTTTGAACTTCTGCTGCTCCTTTTCGGCACATAGAGTCAGAACCATCTTCTCCCAAGGCAGGCCTTTGGGATCAAGAATTTTCCAAGTACAGCTGAGTCCGTGTTGACTTTGCCCTCGGCTTGACTTACATAAATTATAAAGTAACACCCCCTGCCCATGCCGAATTCAGTCCCTTGTACAACAGCAGTCTTTTGTACAACTAAGGACAGCAAGTGGGGTGGGGTGCGGCCTGCTAATTTAGTGCCTCGCTTCACTTGTCTTCATCTAAATAGCAGCGGTTGTGCATATTTTTCCCATGTTTTGTGAAAATTAGTGGAAAATTGAAAACTGAAATTATTAGTGCCAGTGATTAAACAGTTGAGATAAACTTGATGCAACTGAGATAAACATGGAAATAAACATGCTGGAAGCTAATCATTAGCCTCCCTTGGACATTCATCAGATCAACCCAGGTACCTATCTGGGTGTTCGCTTGGGTAGGAAAAAAATAAAACTATGAGTGATATAGGCAAGAACTGTGAAGAGCTGGAGATTTTACCCTACTTACAAGCTAACAAGTTAGTCTGCCACAGTTTCGTGGGGGTCAGCAGGAGACACAAAAGTCCTGGATCAGAGACAAAGGACTTTATTACTCATGGTGATATCAGCATTTGTGCCTGTTCTCTAGGCCCCGTTTTCCACAGGGCGACACAAAGAGGGCCAGGTGACACTTGCCCAGGCAGTATGTTGAATTACAGGAGAGGAATCCTGAGCATTGAGAACCTGAAGGCTTTTATGATTTCCATACTATTAAATTTGTCAAGATTTTCCTATGGCCCAGAATGTGGTCTGTCTCAGTGAATATTCCATGTGAGCTTGAGAAGAATGTGTATTTTATTGTTGGATGGAGTAGTCTATACACGTCAATTAGATCAAGTTGATTGATGGTGCTATTCAGGTCAACTATATTCTTACTGATTTTCTGCCTGCTTCACGTATAAATTACTGAAAGAGGGGTTTTTCAGTCTCCAATTATAATAGTGGATTTGTCTTTTTCTCCTTGAAGTTCTACCAGTTTTTGCCTCATTGACTGTGACACTGTTGTTAGGTGCATACATGTCAAGGATTGTTACAGCTTCTTGGAGAATTAAACTCTTTATCGTTATGTAACGCACTTCTTTGCCCCTGATAATTTTTCTGTTTCTTAAGTCTGCTTTGTTTGAAATTAAGGGAACTACTACAACTTTCTTTTGATTGTATTAGCCTGAAATAGCTTTCTCCACTCCTTTACTTTTAACATATATGAGTCTTTATATTTAAAGTGGGTTTCTGGCCAGGTGCAGTGGCTCACGCCTGTAATCCTAGCACAGTGGGAGGATCGCTTGAGCTCAGGAGTTTGAGACCAGCCTGAGCAACAGCAAGACCCTGTCTCTACTAAAAACAGAAAAATCAGCCATGTGTCATGGCACACGCCTGAGGATCACTTGAGTCCAGGAATTTGAGGTTGTAGTGACCTACGATGATGCCACTCTACCCAGGGTGACAGAGTGAGAGTCTGTCTCTACATAAATAAATAAATAAAAACAAAGTGAGTTTCTTATAGGCAATATATGCTTGAGTCTTGTTTTTTAATCCACTATGACAATCTTTTTTTCTTTTTTTTTGAGACAGAGTCTCATTCTGTTGCCCAGGCTAGAGTGCTGTGGTGTCAGCCTAGCTCACAGCAACCTCAAACTCCTGGGCTCAAGTGATCCTCCTGCCTCAGCCTCCCGAGTAGCTGGGACTACAGACATGCGCCACCATGCCCGGCTAATTTTTTCTATATATTTTTAGTTGGCCAATTAATTACATTCTATTTTTAGTAGAGATGGGGTCTCATTCTTGCTCAGGCTGGTTTCGAACTCCTGCCCTTGAGCAATCCTCCCGTCTCAGCCGCCCAGAGTGCTAGGATTACAGGCATGAGCCACCGCGCCCGGCCTGACAATCTCTTTTAATTGATGTATTTAGGCCATTTGTATTTAAATTTGTTATGACTGTAGTTGGAGTAGTAAATACCACGTTTGTAACTGCTCTCTGTCTATTACACCTGTTCTTTGTTTCTTTCGTTTGCCCTCTTGTTCTTCCTTCTCTGGTTTTAATTGGGCATAATTCCATTTTATCTTCTTTCTTAGCATATCAGATATATTTCTTTTAAAAATCATTCTAGCCGTTGCACTAGAGTTTGCGATACATTTTTGATATAAGTCCACCTTCAAATAACTCCACGCTACTTCACATGTAGTGCAGGCACCTTGTAACGGAGTATTCCCAATTCCTTCCTCCTGCCCCTTGTGACATTGCTGAAATCTATTTCCCTTATCCATATGCTATAATCACATAATACATTGTTACTAGTATTGCTTTAAATAGTTATCTTTTAGATCAATGAAGAACAAGAAAAAATAAAATATTTTATTTTACCTTCATTTATTCCTTCTCTTTCCCTATCTTTACGTAGATCTGGATTTCTGACCTGTATCATTTTTCTACTCATCAAAGCACTTCTTTTAATGTTTCTTGCAGAGCAGGTCTGCTGCTGATGAATTCCCTCAGTTTTTGTTTGTCTGAGGAATTATCTCTCCTTCACTCTTGAAGGATAATGTCACTGGGTATAAAATTCTAGGTTGGTGGGTTTTTCTTTCAACACTTTAAATATTTCACTCCACTGTCTCCTTGCCTGCATAGTTTTTGACAAGAAGTCTGTTCTGATTCTTATTCTTGCTTCTGTATATGTAGTGGTTTTCCCCTCTGGCTTCTTTCAAGACTTTGTCTTTTTTTTTTTTTTTCCAGGTTGATTATGATATGAATAGGTATAGTTTTTTGTTTTTTGGGTTTTTTTTTAAACAGAGTCTTGCTCTGTCACCTGGGCTAGAGTGCTGTGGCGTCAGCCTGCCTCACAGCAACCTCCAACTCCTGGGCACAGCGATCCTCCAGCCTCTGCCTCCTAAGTAGCTGGGACTACAGGCACACGCCACCATGCCCAGCTAATTTTGCTATTTTTTGTAGAGATGGGGTCTCGCTCTTGCTTACTCTGGTCTCGAGCTCCTGAGCTCAAGCCAGCCTCCCACCTCAGCCTCCCAGTGTGCTAGGATTACAGGCATGAGCCACTGCACACAGCTTGGTGCCTTCTTTTTTGACATGCCTCCTAACCTGTCCACCCACCAGCTTCCTCAAAGTGTTTTAGAAATACCACTTCACAGTGATGAGACAGGTCGTCTTTTCCCCACTGAGCCTGGTTCCTCTGAGTTTTCTAGTACAGATTTGCTGAAATTAGAGCAGAAGGTCTTTGCTTCCCCTGACCTCTGTGTTGCCCTCATCCATCAGGAAGAACAACGCCATGGCAAGGTACTCAGAGCTGAGGGAGGAAGACTGCCGCAGCCAGTTAGCTAAGTGGAAAGAACACACTGGGCTTCTCTGGGATCCGGTGTGGAATTGATGCTGTTGCAGGTATCCATTCAACGCATCTTTATGATGCACCATTACATGTTTAGGTGCTAGGGACCCAAAATAAATAAAATCTTGGCTCTGCCCTTGAAGAGCTTATAAGCCCCAAACCCAGGTTAATAGTTTTCTAAGGCTTGGCCAAATTGTTTAAATACTCAGACAGATTGCATCTATTTGCTTGTCGAGAGAGGTGCACATTTTGTCGTCCAAGGTTGTAAGAGGCTAATAGTTAGAGGGGTAGGTGATTCCATGGGCTGTGAATTCTCATGAAAAGACATAAAATCCCTAAAGGGTGGAAATACAGTCTTCAGCCCATTCCAGATGTTTCTTATTAAAACATTACCCATACTTCTCCCCAGATGGCAATCCCAAGCCCAGAGGAGGACCTACAGGATCAACATGGTGTTCCTCAACCAGTGTATTTCTTCAGCCAACAATGGCAGCCAGGGAGGCAGACCTGGCTCCTGTTTCCTCCCTAAATTCCCTCTCATGACTGCACAACTGGAAACTCAAAGGTTTCAGGGGCCAGGCAGAGAGCACAAGAGTGTGAGACCAGAGGAACTGCAGGAACTAGGTGCATTTTCAAGGCATTCAAAATCAACTCCCACATCACCAAAACACCTCCTGCCTCTGTGCTACCTTAGCAACAATCTGTAGCGCTGGTCTGGAGAATCTGCTTCCCCGTTTCCATCTCTGTACGACTGGACATGTTACTTTGCCTCTTTAACACTTTGATTCCTCATCAGCTAAACAGGGACAATAATACTCAGCCTGCCTATATCACCAGGTGGTTGTGATAATTTAATTATCCCATATCTATAAAGCATTTTAAAATTATAAATCATGACAAAACTGCAAACATTCGAACCAATGTCAAGACTTCCTTATCTCTGAATGTTTAATTTATGCTCTGTCTCTCTTAGAACTGCATGCATTCCAATCTATTTTCCAGAATTCCACTGATAATATTTGGTGGAAAAAGTGCTCTTTTCCTGCTGCCCTAACTTGTTGAGAGTATGGCTTGTGCAGTTGTTAACTGGCTGCCCTGCAGCAAATCAATCAACAAATATTTACTAGCTGCTGAGCTAAGCCTTACAGGAGATACAAAAAAGCATGAGATTCACTTTCTATAATAAAGGAGCAAATTTGCCAGCTGAACCCATCTATTCTAGAGGAAGAAAAAACTGCCTGTGCTCTCTGGATGCCCCCAATACACCTGGAGCTTTACTTCAAATACAAGAAACAGCTGGTGTTCATGATTTAAGACTCAACACAAATAGCAGAGAGAATTTATTTTACAAGCTGCCTGGGTTGGCAAAATTCCAGAATTCACCAAACAGAAAGATAAGGAAGATGATGATAATGATAAAAATGATTCTGCATAGTTGGTCTTTATATACTAACATAAAAGAAGTGTAATCTACATAGGACATTCCAGAGTTGGAACATACCCTTCCCAGGACCTGTAAAACTCAGAGGTGACCCCATATGTTTGACATAGATGTGCTTGGAAGCTGGACCCATGAAGGTTTCAGGCCATGGTTCTCTGTCTTAATCTAATAAAGAGGCATCAATAGCTATATCACATGGGAAAGGTCCCAGAGAAAGAACCACAGTATTTCAAAACCCAAATAATACCAAAAAATGACTTAACATCCAACTGGTATTTTTCTGTGCACTATTGAGATCTTCATTATTGAGTCTCATGAAAAATCTAAAGCAAATAATTCTCCCACTTAGGGAAAATGTCAAGGACCTGATTCATAAAGAAATTTCCACCATTCAGTGAGAATAATTCTAACACATACTGAGAGCTTCTGCCAGGTTAAGCACTAGCTACCTTAACATGTTAGCTTATTTGATTCTCTTGATATGTCATTGCAGATACTATTATCATTTTCATTTTAAAGATGGGAAACAGGATGGGCATGGTAGTGTGTGCCTGTAATCCCAGCACTTTGGGAAGCTGAGGCAGGAGGATTACTTGAGCCCAGAAGTTTGAGACCACCCTGGACAACATAGCGAGACCCCACCTCATAAATAAATAAAAGTGAGGATCCCAGAAGGTGCATCATGGCCCAGGGTAACATGGGGCACTGAAGGAGTTAGGCCGTTCCACTGCTCCCCTCTGTCTGTGATCCAGAAGACAGAAGTGGATGTGATCTGCTCACTGGCCCCTAGGTGGCTGCAGGTCGATGAGTGGTTCTGGTTTCGAGTGAACTGCCATGGATGCCAGCTAATCCCATCCACAGCCACGGACTATAAGCCTCACCGTGGCAGCTACTTCACAGAAGTCTTCTTTTGGTCCCCAAGAGGATCCAGTAGTATGACACGTGGAGATGGCTCCCAGAACTGCAAAAAAGAACTCAAAGCACTTTTCCCCATCATTGCTGGATCATCCCTTTTCCATCTTCACTGATGTCTTATTGGTGGAAATTCCCTGGAGACTGATTTGATGAGGTATGAAAGTCTTTCAAACTTAAATGTGTTTCAGAAATTTCAGTTGTGTCCAGGCATGTTCACAGCTCAGGTTTTCTCGTTTTCAGTGGGGTCTTCACTTAGAGAAGAGAACATACTAATTTCATCTTGGGCAAAAACATCTGGAGATGTTCCATCTGCAAAACATAGATAAAAAAATCTAGCCCACCTTTTTCACACGGCTGGGGAAGTATACAAAGAACATAAAGAATAAAGTGGAGAATAATTTCAGCTGGGCACAGTGGCTCACACCAGTAATTCTAGCACTCTGGGAGGCTGAGGCAGGAGGATTGCTTGAGCTCAGGAGTTTGAGGTTGCTGTGAGCTATGATGATGCCACTGCATTCTAGCCTGGGTGACCAAAAAAAAAAAGAAGAATTTATGATACTATACTCAAAGGCCATCTTCCCTAGCTTTCCCAATCCATAGAGGTTCTCTCACCACCCATCCCTCTCCTGACAGCCCTCTGCTTTCTTTTATTTATAGCAGCTCTTGTTATCCAAATTCACTTTTTAATTTAGTTGTTTACTTAAGGACTTCCTGCCTGTCCAACTACAATGAAATTTCACACAAGAAGAGATTTTATCTTCTTTGCTATTGCATTGCTAGCCTGTAAAACTGTCTCTGGCACATAGTAGGTACTCAATAAATGCATGTTGAATAGTAAAATTTTTTATTAAAATTTGTATTCTTATAAACATTTTAAAAATCGGATTTCAGGTCCACAGAAATAGATTGATCATAATTCTTGGTTAACAGCATGCTCATTGTTGATTCATGCATGGCCTTCTTTTCATTATTTATGTAGCCATTTAAATTAGGTTTTAAAAAAATTATACAATAAACACCTGAGAAAGCAGAAGCTAAGACAAAAACTAGGCTCCTTCATCCAATCATAGCGCACTGTCCTCCTCTCATCCTCTGCCTCTCCGCATCTGAGGGAATCAGCACTCATCTTAAGTTCATCTCCCTGGAAGCAGAGCCTGAGATGGAGATTCTTATGCAAGGGATACACTCAGGAGTGGTCTCAAGAGAGTGAGGGAAACAGGGTGGGCCAGGGAAAAAAAGCAAGGATGACTTACCCAAATCATCCTGGAGTCTGGCTTTGGCCTGACATCACAGGGAGCTCTGGAGCACTTGTTGTACCAAAGCGTGGATCCCACCTTGAGACAAACAGCTAGCTAGCTATCTGTAGCCCTGAGCCAGTCTGCCATGGGCTAACATTAGGAGATGTAGCATAAGGGAAACAGGTGCGCAGCCTCCTGGGGGAGGCAGCCCCCATTGGCCAAGGGCAATTTTCTGGAGACAGAGGAAGCCCAGAACCCTCCGTAGCCAACACTCACAGCTGCTGGGGATCCATGTGCTTGACCAGGAGGAGGGGGTCTAGGCATAGCCACTATGTCTTGTTTCCCTTTTTATATAGTTTTATCAAAATTTGTACGTTTTTCTTAAAAGTACATATATATAATATATACTTTTTCAGTTATTTGGAGCTTTCTAGAAAGGAAATCATACTAAATTTTATTTTGACTGTCATATTTTATTACGTGACTATACCATACTTTATTCACCCATTCTCCCACCGATATTCTTTTAAGTTGTTTTGGGGTTTTCACTATTTTATAAATGTTGTTTTGAACAGTCTCCTATGTCTCCTGTGGTATAATTGCAAGAATTTCTTGGGTTTATGCGTGGGTGGAATAGCTGACTCATAAGGTATGAAATTTTGAAGATAATGTCAAATTGTTTTCCAAAGTGGTTTTACTGATTCACCTGCCCAGCAATAATGAATCAGAGACCCAGCCACCCACATCCTCTTCAACTTTTTGATTTCTGTAAACTGAATGAGTACAAATTAGCATTTCATTGCAGTCTTGATTTGCATGTCCTCAATCACTAATCATTCTTTCATATGTTTATCAGACATTCTTGTTTCTTCTTCTAAGAAATGCTGGCTCATACCCTGGCCCAATTTTCTGTCAGGTTCTTTGTGCTTTCCTTATTGATTTGTGGAAGTTCTTCATACATCCTTTGTCTGTTGTGTGCATTATGAATTATGAATATTGTTAATATCTTCGCCTAGCCTGTAATTTGTTTCTCACTTCCTATAAGATGTCTTTTTATGAATAAAAATTCTTAATTTTCTTTTCTTTTTCTTTTTTTTGAAACAGAGTCTCCCTCTGTTGCCCAGGCTAGAGTGCCATGGCATCAGGCTAGCTCACAGCAACCTCAAACTCCTGGGTTCAAGCAATCCTTCTGCCTCAGCCTGCCAAGTAGCTGGGACTAAAGGCATGTACTACCATGCCCGGCTAATTTTTTTTTATACATATATATTTTTAGTTGTCCAGCTAATTTCTTTCTCTTTTTAGTAGAGACAGGGTCTTGCTCTTGCTCAGGCCGGTCTCGAACTCCTGAGCTCAAACGATCCTCCTGCCTCAGCCTCCCAGAGTGCTAGGTTTATAGGTGTGAGCCACTGCGCCCAGCCAAATTCTTAATTTTCTTGTAGTCACAGGTATCAGTCTTTCTTTTTTTGTGTGGATTTTTATGTCCTGTTTAAGAAATCTTCCCCTTAAGAAATCAGAAGGATAATCTCAATGTGAGGGGGCCAGGTGACAGGCGAGTCACAGAGGCAAGCACCATCATGCCCTCTGATGCCTGTCCTCTCTGCAGAGCCCTGACTAGCCGGCACAATGACCAGCTGGCTGGCTGGCAGGTGTTTTCTGTTATAGAAGTGGATATATCTGCTATTAGAGCTGGGTGTTATTAAAAATTCTAATCATAGACTTTAATTAACTTTTCTTGCACTGACGCCTGCTTGCTAAGCAACCACCTGATTATAATTTGGCTTCCCATGTATCTTGCCTACAGGGAAAGAATGTACTGTTCAGGCCGACGTGAGGATCCAATCTACTACACAGTTACGTGCCATGATGTAAATTAATAAATTCGTATTCTGATTTTCTAGTCTCATCTGAGCTCTGTAGGCGTGAGTCAGCATCCCCGAGTCTAATCAACACGGACACTGGGAATATCAAGCTTCTAAGCTGAAAAACGAAGAACTAGCCCCAGGACCAGAGTGAGATCACCAAGGGAACATTGCCCTGGAGGCCCCTCGGCACGGTGAAGAAGGCCTGCCTACGTGCCCTGCAGTGCGGACAGGGATTAAAATCGACTTCTGACTTTATAAAGAGCTGCTTATTCAAAACCATGGCTCGGTTCCATTCAGGTGAAGGGGAAGAACAGGAGATGATCGTGAGACTCATACTGAATATTTATTGGCTTCTGAGTACACAACAGATGCTGCCCAAATCCTAGGCAGAAGGTGAAGATTTACAGACATGTTTGAAAAGAAAAAGCAGAAAAAAACAAAACAAAACAAAACAAAAACAAAAAAGGACAGATAGTGCATACAGAAGAGAAATGGAACAAGAGGCATCTGACTGATGAATTCTTGCTCCAATTAGGTACTCATGGTCCGGGATACAAAACAGAAGACAACGACTTTAAACACACACATGTGCGTGCACACACAGGCACACACATGCGCGCACACACACACACGTACGCACTGACGCGCGCGAGCGCGGGAGGAGCAAACGCAGTAAGCACACCAGAGCACAAACAGGAATGTGCCGAAGCAGTGAGATTATCCAGACCAGGGGAATGATTTAGGACCTAGAGGGTGAGGGCAAGATCTTTGAAGTGAGTTCAAAAGCCAAAAAGGAGGTGAGTCCCTCAGGACAGATGGGGCTAATTTAGCCATCCTGAGACTTCGATCACCTCTTCATCCAGCCTTCCTGGGTGAGCAGTGTCTAGAGGGACATAGATCCCCTCCTGCCATCCTAGTGACACTGAATAATAAAGGGATGAAAAAGATAAGAACTGTGGCATCTAGGCCGGGCGCGGTGGCTCACGCCTGTAATCCTAGCACTCTGGGAGGCCGAGGTGGGAGGATCACTCAAGGTCAGGAGTTCGAAATCAGCCTGAGCAAGAGCAAGACCCCCATCTCTACTAAAAATAGAATGTAATTAATTGGCCAACTAAAAATATATAGAAAAAATTAGCCAGGTGTGGTGGCACAGGCCTGTAGTCACAGCTACTCGAGAGGATGAGGCAGGAGGATCGCTTGAGCCCAGGAGTTTGAGGTTGCTGTGAGCTAGGCTGATGCCACGGCAGTCTAGCCCGGGCAACAGAGTAAGACTCTGTCTCAAAAAAAAAAAGGACTGTGATATCTAGAAATTCTTAGCCCAGTGGTAGGGAGTGATCCTCTACTTTGTATTTAGACTAAAAAAGGGGGGGGCAGGAGAAAGAGGCCTGTACTGGTGACCCCACAGGATTCACTGCTTAAAGAAAACCATATTCTGAAAGGAGTGAGAGAGATTAAAGGAAGTTCTGCATCATCTTTGAGATCCACCAAAGAAAAGCATTGTCTCCCACTGCGCCTCCCTCGAGTTTGGCTACAGAACCATCTCAGCTGTTCCTCTGCCGTAAAAATGAGGTAGAGACTTGCTCCCTGGGAAGGGATGACCCTCAGTGTGGCCACCCAGCCAGCCATGCAGAAGGAGACACAGACTAAAGGCTCAGCAGCAGCACCAAATCCAGCAGCTGGCACAGCACCTGGCACAGGGACACCGCCAGGATGCACGACTCCAGGCCTCAGGCTGGAGAGGGGCAGGCCTGTGAACTCGGCAAACCCAGAGGGCTCTGAGTCACTCGGGAAGGAATGAGCTCCTTTGACGGTGGCCTCGGTGTGTGCGTGCACATGGGTACAAATAAACATAGACAAAGCGGGGTCCTCGCCTAGTAGAGGTGGTCTCGCACGTGCTCCATGATGGTCCTCAGTCCCAGCCAGGTCTCCTCCGCGGTGGGGATGATCTGGCTGGCCGGCAGGAGGAAGCCATAGTGCCCCGTATCTCTCAACTCGAACGTGAATGCATACTTGATACCGTTGTCATATGCCCAGTCGGGACTGCTCCCACTGGCTGGATCTGGAAGTCAGAAGAGAAAACACTCTTGAAGCCCAGTTCCCTTCGAGGTTAGAAGGAAAGACACAGGACCTCTGCCTGCCTGGGACTCCTTAAGGATCCAGAGTTCTTTCTGCAAGTCAGCAGGTGTAGGACACAGAAACATCATCTTGGCTGGGCGTGGTGGCTCACGCCTATAATCCTAGCACTCTGGGAGGCCAAGGCGGGTGGATCATTTGAGCTCAGGAGTTCGAGACCAGCCTGCACAAGAGACCCCATCTCTACTAAAAAATAGAAGTTAGCTGGACAACTAAAAATATATAGAAAAAATGAGCTAGGCATGGTGGTACATGCCTGTAGTCTCAGCTACTCGGGAGGCTGAGGCAGGAGGATCACCTGAGCCCAAGAGTTTGAGGTTGCTGTGAGTTAGGCTGATGCCACAGCACTCTAGCTGGGGCAACAGAGCGAGACTTTGTCTCAAAAAAAACCCCAAAAAACAAACAAACAAAAAAAAACATCATCTCAGGCCGTCCTGCACTGTGAGGGTCTGTGCCAGCTTCAAACCAAGAGATCTGAAATCCTCACTCCCACCCCTTGTCACTAACTCACTGTGTCCAGTCCTGTAGGTCACTCAAAACCAGTCTCTACAGAGACAGAGTGTGGCAGGCAGCCTCCAAGATAGCCCAATGATCCTTGGGTCCTAGAAGTCGCATGCTTGTGTGGTCCTCTCCAACACTGAATAGGGCCGACCTCACCTGCATAACTAACAGTATGTTGCAGAAATGAAGCTGTTGTGACCTTCAAGGCTGGGTGGTAAAAGATACGGTGGCTTCCTTGCTTTCTGTTGGATGGCTCACTCTGGGAAAGCCAGCTGTCATGTTGCAAGGACACTCCCTGTAGTGAGGGACTGAGGCCCCTGCCAGCAATCAGCACTGACTCTCCAGGTATCCGAGTGGGCCGCCCTGGAGCAGCCCCCCAGCACAGGCCGGCCTTGGGCTGACTGCAGCCCTGGAAGACGTCCTGACTGCGACCTCCTGTGAGATCTCGAGCCAGAGCCACCCAGCTGTGCTGCTTTTGAATTCCGGCCCCACAGAAACCATGTAAGAAAATAAATGTTTATTGTTTTAAGCTGCTAAGTTTTAGGATTTTTTTTCACATCGCAAGTGATAACAGATACATGGAGAGAAGGAAGCACGGCCCTTGGGACGTCCCTTTGCCAGAAGGCTCGAGAAAGGCAAGAGGCCTACTTATCGGCTTCTTTCCAGTCGCACTGGACCGGAGCAAAAGCTGGCTGGGAGTGCCGAGCGTGGCAGCTGTCACTTGCTGAGCATCGACCGTGAGCCAGTCATGACACTAGAAACTTCACATTTATGACCTCATAATCTTTAAGAACCCAGTGAGGTAGGTTTTATCGTCCATGTTTCACAGATGAGGCAATCCAGGCTCAGAGTGGGTGTTTTTTCCTACCCAGGAAGCACAGGCAGAAAATGACAGAGCCGGGATTTGAACCCAGGTCCATCTGATGACAAAGCCCAGGCCCATTTGGTTATTAACATGCCTGTTAAATAGAAATATGGGTCTTTTTATTTTCCCACTGTTCCTGAGAGGGGGAGTTTGCCCTTGGCCCCTACACACGTCGTTAGCGACTATAAGCAATGCTGTCATGAACATCCTTAATATACGTGATGTATCCATGACTCAGATGAGCCCAGAGAACTTGTGTCTAAGCCCTTGGTGGAGCAGAATCACCGAGCGGCGGAGAAAGGGATGCTAGAGGCAGTTTGCCTAAAAGCATACAAGCTACCACTGACAGTCTGACAGGAGAAAGGAGGCACAAAAACTTCGCAAGGCAGACACGAGAATTAAAGAAACGAAACAGGCTGGGACCATTTAGCAGAGGGATGGAACAGTCCGGTACGGTGGAGCAGGCCTTCAGGAGGTAATAACTGATGTTCACGAGACCACTCAGTCGTGAAGAAAGGGGCTTACATCTTTTCTACATGCTCTAAGAAGGCAGGAAAGCACAAATCCATTTTAGAATTATTTTCATCTAAAACGGTTAATCTAAGAAAAGGTTGAGCGCTTGGAAGAACAAACGCCAACTGTTTATGTAGCACATGCCAAAACCCCGGGGGTTAGATACAATGCTATTAATATTATACAAAAATTGATTGCCTTTTTGGAAAGCAAGGAAGATAGACAATTCTATAAAGAATACAGAAGATGGGCTCTCAAAAGAGGAAGGAAATTTTATGTCTCCTGGACAACCCTCAGGAGAGCCTCCCTCCTCTTCTGCTGGAGGACCCGGATGAGCATCTCTTGGTTTGGGCACAGCTCACGCAGGGAGAACACATCCGATGTGGGAGGACATGACCATTATTTAAACTGGTGTTTGACTCAAGAGCCAGGACCCTGGTGACTCACAGAGATCTCTGGAGAGGACTTCTGCAGAGGGTTCCTACCAAGTCTCTTTAAACTCTCTTTGGTCTCTGACTCAGCTCTGACTAATTAAGCAGAAGGTGGAGAAGCTCTGCTGATGTGTTCTCTGAAGAGTTTTCATTTAACAACACTAATAACAATAAACCATGAATAATTAATGGGTTGTTGCTGTAATTAGCAGCACAAACACCAACATCATGCTAACTGCTTTATGCAGCTCAGTGGCAGCTGAAACAGAGACCGGAGCTGTTGAGGTCACAGGCCAGAGGAGGGCTTGGGGAGGTCTGGAAGGAAAACCGGGTGCGAGGGAATCAGGCAGGAGAGGAGCATGAGTTACAGTATGAAGAGGAAAGAAATATCAGCAAGTTTGCAGGAGGTCCGAGGGGGGCTCAACTGTTGGAACACTACTAATAGAAGAGGCACTAGAGGGGAAAACAAAGGAATTACCTTAAAAGAATCACAATTGTGCTTCCTGTATTTATGCCGCCATGTGTTGCTAACGAGGGGGATGTGTTCTGAGAAATGCATCCTTAGACGACGTTATGGCTGGGTGAACATCATGGAGTGGACTTACATACACCTAGACGGTACGGTGTAGCCCACTACACGTCTAGGCTGCTGTTCCTAGGCTACTGTGCAGCATGTGACTGGGCTGAATACTGTGGGCAATTGCAACAGTGTTAAGTATTTGTGCATCTACACATAGAAAAGGTACAATAAAAATATGATACTATCTTATGAGACCACCGTTGTACGTGTCGTCTGTTGTTGACCAAAACGCCATTATACGGCACATAACTGTATTTATATTTCCCATTTACAACTGGAGTCTTGGAGTATGATTTTTTTCCTGAATCAGAACATTTATTTATTTATTTATTCATTTATTTATTTAGAGACAGAGTCTCACTCTGTTGCCTGGGCTAGAGTGCCGTGGCGTCAGCCTAGCTCACAGCAACCTCAAACTCCTGGGCTCAAGCGATTCTCCTGCCTCAACCTCCCAAGCAGCTGGGACTACAGGCATGTGCCACCATGCTCGGCTAATTTTTTCTATATATATTTTTAGTTGTCCAGCTAATTTCTTTCTATTTTTAATAGAGACGGGGTCTCACTCTTGCTCAGGCTGGTCTCGAACTCCTGAGCTCAAACAATCCTCCCACCTCGGCCTCTCAGAGTGCTAGGATTACAGGCACGAGCCACTGTGCCCAGCCTCAACCGGAACATTTAAAGATAGACTCACAGAATAAGGAAAGTGGCAAGATCTCAGCAGCAATTGAGTGAATTGCTCAGATGGAACATTTCCGTGAAAAACCAAAACAAAGGTATTTCCTCAAAATGAGGCTGTGGGTAGTGAGCCTGAAGCCCAGGTTCAGGTCTGGGGCTTGCTAGATACAGTGGCTAGATGCTAACCATTGTGGGAGGCACCCCCTAACCCAGCTGCCCCCTCGATATGCTCCAAGCTAATTCATCTCCCCACCCCCACTCCCAGCACCATCCTTCTGCCAACCCAAAGGTGGATTTGCTCTGAAATTGGAATGATGGGCTTGAGCAATTTTTGATAAACTATGTCAGGATCTTTAATGCAAAATAGGGAACGCAGACTATGCTGATAAGACTTAACTCATCTTGGGCACATGATAAATAGCTTGATGGCGGTGGTGATATTTAGGAAGGCAACTGCCTGCAACAGCTATCAGCACACAGGCTTGGCGTAAGTTCAGTCCATTACTCACCACAAAAACAATCAGACAGCAACACAGCAAGTCCAACTTGCAGTCCCCTCCTACCCCATTTCAAGTTTCCTCTCCCAGTGCTTCTAAAGAACGATTAAATACAGAGAGTACTTACAGATGGTGGTGGCGGTGGGACCCACTTGGTACTCAGTGCCCGACAGGGAAGCCAGAGCCTTGGCCGCACGCCTGGCCACCACGTCCTGGGAAGGGAGAATGGTGGAGTGAGAAAGAATGGATCCGGGAGCCTGACGTTCCTCAGCTGTTCCGCACTGGGATGGTTTGGAAAGGTCTCGGCCCCTCCCCTGATTTCCCTCCTGGTCTCTTCTTTCCCATCCGCCCAGAGCCAAGGCACGACTGGGAACTGAGAGAGGGTGACACGGTTCCTCCATTCCTTCTCCTGCCCCATCCCCAGCTTGGGAGAAAAGGTAAAGAGGGAGTGGAGAAGCCTGTCGGTTCGCATGCAGACTGGAGAGCTGGCACCCAAGCTCTCCGAGGGCCTAGACAGCTGCTCCCCAAGCCCGTAGGAGTCTAGGAAAGGTGCCACTGTCTTCACCCATCCCGAGGGATGTCACATACGTGGCCATGAGAGAAGGCCAAGTATGTTCAAGAGAAAACCCTCAAAGGGCTGGGTGTTCTAGAGTGAAGGGGAGATGGGACCACCACGTATGCACGTGCCCTGCACAGAGTGCCAGCCTGAGGGCTGGAGGCCAGGATCCAGTCCACACCTAGCCCAGAGCCGGGAGTGGCTGCATCTGCCTGGAGGATTATGGGCTGGCTGTGGCCCAGGCAGCAGGGTGCATTCAAGCAGACTAGTACAGAGGCAGTGGTCTGCAGTCACCCCACAGATGTGGCCCAGTTCCTGCCTGTGTGCCCCTAAGTGTCTCTCCACATTCTAGGGCAAGCCACCAGACGTGACACGGAGCACCCGTGGGCTATGGCCCACACCCTCTGTAAATTCTTCCTTAATTAGAGCCAGGAACACCTCCCCTTGCCCACAACAGTGCCAACCACCATCCTTGGCAAGCAGTGGGTCCGCAACATCCTTCAGTCAGAAGAACAAGAGAGGAGAAAAGACTGTGGTCCTGGGAGCTCACAGTAGGGACAGAAACAAAAGGTACTGTCTTCGTCCTGTCCCCAGCACATCCCAAAGGGCAGGGACAAAAGACCGGGCCCTTAATGAAACCCGCCCAGAGCCCCGGACTTTCCGTACAGAGCTGTGGAACAACCACCGGGGCAGTGCCAGGGGGCGGCAGCCTGTCACTCACCAGCTCATCAGCGTCTGGGGCCGTTTTGACCGTGTACCCGTACGGATACATCAGCAGCTGCGAGTAGCTGTGCAGGTCGATGAAGCATTTGAAATTCCCATGCTTTTGGATGAAATCTACCACTGATTTCACCTCCACTTCCGAATTGGGGTGGGGTCCATGGTACACTTCGGAGCAAGGGTTGTCACTGGCTCCCTTTCCTGTTGGGGACAGGGCAAGAAAACAGAAATGCAGGACACTCGACCCAGAGGAGGGGCTGAAGGCATTGGCGAGGGGCAGGCCCCTGCCGGGGGCCCCTGAGGACCTGGTGTGTGGGGACAGCAGGGTGGTCACGGGAGAGGGAGGCTGCGGTGTTGACCTGCCACAGCTGAGGAGGAAAATCATTAGGACGCCTTTAAATGGACAACTGCATCCTACCAGTAGCAGTTGTCATAAGTAATTAATGTCATACTTGAGAATGAGCTGTAATTAATAAGTGTTCTAGATAATTAATAGGAATACCAATAAATAATGAAAATGACTCCATTTATCCTGGTGTCAACTTATTCTCTCGGTTCAGATCTTAATGGCCAAGTGCTGCCAAAAATAATCTACTGTTGTGGCTAAAATCTCTCTATTATTTATTTGGCAGGTATTCAGAAATATTGCCTTCCGTATTACTTTGCAACATAACTCCCCGAGGTGTCTGGGGTGCGTGTGCACAAGTGTGTGTGTGAGGAAAACCACCCCAGCTGTGACACTACCTGACTCAACTCTGATGCCCTAAGTTCCCACACTGGTATCAGCTCCTTTCCCACAGTCATTATTTTCCCTTCATGGTTTTTCTGGTTTTTTTATGCAAGTGAAAGGAGTGCATTAAAAACAAAACACCAGTACAGCTGTGGAATAGTGAAAGAGCACTATCTGGATTTGGAATGGGAAGGAGAGTGTAGATTTGAACTCTTAGCAGCCGTACGATCTTGAGATTGTCTCTGAGCTTCAGTTGTCTCATTTTAGATAATAAAATTCACCATTAGGTGAGCAGAATAAGTACGATATAGATGGGAAAGTACTTGGCACATGGTTGGCACTTTTTTGAAGGACGGCTTTTTAAATATCTAGAACTCAGAACCCAGGTCGCCCAATTCTGGTTCTCTTTCTGTGACAGCAAGCTGCTGAGGTTCATGTTTACACATCTAAGAATAAACTGCTGTAGTTTAATTTTCACAGCATGATCTTGCCTATTTGGTTAACAGTGCTAATTGCTCTCTTCTGAGTCGCCAGGAGGAGTCCTTCAACCTGCTCACAGCTAGCCCAGGCAGAGCTGGTATGGCCAGGGATAAGGAAGGCTCTTGGGTTTGTATGTGTAAGACAGGTTGGTTTTTAAAATATTAGTGTAGATTTTAATCTCAATGTAAAGATGCTATGTCCCATCACTCTCTCAGGAGGACAGGAGTTACTGAATCATTCCCTTTCAAAATGACAAAAATAAAATTCGAAAAACAAAATAGGCCAGGCACAGTGGTTCACACCTGTAATCCTAGCATTCTGCGAGGCCGAGGCAGGAAGATCACTTAAGATGGGGAGTTCAAGACCAACCTGAGCAAGAGCAAGGCTTCTTTGTCTCTACAAAAAATAGAAAACTTAGCCGGGCATGGTGGCGCGTGCCTGTAGTCCCAGCTACTCGGGAGGCTGAGGCAGGAGGATCATTTGAGCCCAGGAATTTGAGGTTGCTGTGAGCGAGGCTGACACCACAGCAACAGAGTGAGACTCTGTCTCAAAAGAAAAAAAAAAAAAAAGACAAAATACCAAGGCAGAAAGAGCATAAGAGATGCACCTCAGTCTCTCAGTGAATCAGCAATGGAAGCAGAGAGAAACTGGCCCCATCCCGGCCAGCACAGAGCACTGGTAGACCAGGTTATACCTGGGGGAGCAGGCTTTGCAAGGCATCGCCCCCTACCTACCTGCAAAACTAGCATTCCAATTCCTATTTGCGTCAGTGCCAATGCAGGGGCTTCCAGGATTTAGGGACCGTGTCTTCCTCCAGAATCGGTTCTGAAAAAGCCACCAAGGAAGGAGCAAACATCCAGAAGCAGGTCAGGGCACAGGAGAGGCCTAAGACACCACAGTTGGGGCAGGCTGCTTGGGGCTCTGTCTGAAGGGTCCTCCGCGCTCCAGTCCTCACTGACCGAGCAGTGACCTCTCCTCCCCCAGAGATAGGAGGATTTTCCCTCTGGCTCTAAAAGAAGGACTCCCTTAAAACACACGGATGAAGAATTTATATGCTAGAGCCAGTCTGACACCACCTGAACCCATCAAATAAATTTTGGCTTTGGCGGAAGTGGGACAAATGGACACCGTGTGCCTCAGTGATCACTGATGCGATCGCAAGTGTACAGCCTCTGTTTCATTCTTACCTAAAAACTTCACCTAAATCCAATCAAGCTCTGGAGCTGACCATCGGGGAATAGAAAATACGGGGGCGGGGGAAGGGAACAAACTAAGTGGCACAACAAAGAAGCTGTCAAACAAATTCAGAATGTGAGACATTGCACAGGACAAATTATTTGGTTTCTCCAACAAATGAATGCCATTTTTAAAAGGCGGGGGGTGGGTGCTGTTGTAGAATGAAAGAGACTACAGAGACACTGCAGCAGATGCAGCGTGCAGACCTTGTTGGATCCTGACTTGAACAAATTGACTCTTAAAAGACATTTTTAAAACAATTTGGGGTGTTAGATGATATGAAAGAGCTTCCGTTAATTTTTTAAAGGAGAGAGTAGTATCATGGGGTTTTTGCTGTTTTTTTCCTCATCAGCTAGAGATGCATGCCAAAGTGGTTTTGGGTGAAATAACATGATGTCTGGGATTTGCTTAAAATATGTCAGGAAAAAAAAAAAGTGTGGGAGAGAAAGCGCAGAAAAAAATTGGTAAAATGTTGATAATTGTTAAGACCCACAATAAAGAGTTCATTCAATTATTCTTGCTGAGAAAAAATATTCCCTGGTGATTTCTAGCTCTGAGAGTGACTGGGAGATGAAATCCCGAGGGAGCTTATAACATGCACATTTGTGGAAGTTCTCTCCAAGCTTAGACAATTAGGTTCACAGCAAAGCAAGGAATCCAGCACAGTCTTAACTCCAAGCACAGCCCATTTGGGATTACTCACTTTAGTTTGAGTGTACACATATCCATCAGGATTGGCCACAGGCAACAAGAAAATATCCATTCTCTCCAAGATGGAGGTGATAGCCGGATCCTTCTGGTAATCAGATACAATCTAAGCAGAGACAAAGTGCTTGTCAGCTACCCCACCAGGGGCCGGGTCACAGTCTAGGCCGTGTATCTTTCCGAGATGCCCAGCCAACTAGAACAGCATCCGCCCTCAGGAGCCTCCCTGCCACCCTCACAGGCTCAGCCCTCTGAAAAGCCCTTCAAAACCTGGGGGGGGGGGAGAAACAGCAACTGCAATGAGTCCTGGGGTGCCCTCTTTATTCATTCCAGGACAAGAGGGCTACATATTGTAAGTTTTCAGGATCTGAACCCCAATGAAGGGATAGGGAAGATGTAACCCCCATGTGCACCAGTAGACTTTCTGGAAGCAGATGGAGACAGCATGAGGTCCCTGAGGGCCCGTGGGGCCTCGCCTGAGTTTTGCTTCATGGGCAGACTGCAGGTGAGGGCCTCAAGCCCACCTCTGCTGCTTGCTAGCTTGCTCACCACCATGGACACATACTCTGTCACTTAGCTACAGTGGGCTGACGGAGGGGCTCTGACCATTGGCTCCTGCAACCTGAAAAGCACCCCCACCCCCAGCCTCTTGGGGCTGGGCAGAACACCCTCCCACCTCATGCCCTGGGCCCAGCCGCAGTGGATGCTACAGGGGCATACTGGGCCCACCAGCATTCTTGGCTAATACCAAGCGACATGACCTTCCTCGCCGTCCAGATCGCAGTGGCCTGGGAGATCCACTCTCGGGAATGAATGCCCGCGTTGAGCCAGACGGCCGGCCGCCGCTGGCCTTCCCCGGTGCTGAACTGCAGGAGGGAGGAGAGGCCAAAAAGTGACCCGCCTGCCCACATCCCCCTCACCTCGCCTCTCCCCAGCTCACTCCCATTCATTTAATTCATTTAAGATAATTCAGAGACCAAATGTTCCTGAGGGCACCATCTATTTATCGAGCTTATCCGTGACCAGGGAGCTTAATTGGTTGGCTGTGGGGCCAAGCTGCAGCCCTGGGCAGCCTGAACCTCTCCAGCACTCAGAGCAAATGGGAAGGGGAAACAATTGTTATTGTGGATTATAATGCCAGAGCGATTAGAGATAATATTATGTCTCTTTAAAGACCTCAAGTGGTATCCCAACAGAGAGAGACATAAGGGTTCACGAACCAGCCTGTTCCAGTTGATGCAATAAATGAATTCGATTTTAAATTAGGAAGGAGGGAGGTGCACTATAGCTCTTTGTAAATGGCAGTAATGAATTCTGGCTCCTGTCTTTGCCATAGTGTTGGGCCCCCTTGGGTCAGAGCTTGGTTCTTAATGAAGCCAGGGTCTCCATCAGATTGGCAAATAATCTAAATGTAATTAATTTTAGAGCAACCAGCTCAGTGGCAGGTCTCCCCTCCCGCTGGTAATTTGCCCGGTGCTATAAACCTGAGTTCTTCGGGACTTATATGAAGCTAAAGGTTTGGCAAATTCTTAGCACCATCAGTTGTTCCGTGGTTTATATGCCCAAATTCCTTTTTATTCATTCCACTGATTTATGTAATTTATGTCATTGTCATAGTTCTCTACCTCCTTTGCCAATGTAGACCTGAATCTGTTAGAAATATCTGGAAATGAGGTTTTGTGTAGCCAAGGATCAGAGGCTGGGCTTAAAATTACATCAACCCTAAAATTAGCTTCCTAGGTTGCTTTTCCAATAAAGTACCCCCAAAAGCGGAAGTCCGTGGGTCTATCCCAACTTGTCCTGCTATTTACAGAAGGCGATGATGAAGGCAAAAGACCATCTGAGAACTTTGTGGAATACTAATTGCTTCCCCTCTCCAATCCCGTCTTTTAGTCAAAACTTGGAGTGGGATGTGCTTCTTCCAACTCCCTCGACATTAGGCAGAAGCAGGGGACTCTGTCAGACTGAGTTCTAGCCCAGGTACAGTGTGTCCTGACTTCACTCCCTCCCTGAAGTCACAGAGTCCAAACAGCTGCCTCCTTCCGAGGCGTGAGACCCGGGTCCTGGACACAAGTCCAGTCAGGACCCTTCCAAGTGCACGAGCCTCACCTTCAGGACGTATAGTGGCCGGTTTTCAAACGAATGTCCAATCCTCACCCTGCTTGCCAGGTCAGGAAAATCTGCCTCGATGCTATCCATCTCTCGGTAAATCTGAAGCATGAAAAGGTGAACCCAGGAGCATTTTTAGAATTTGTTCAGCATTGGCTGGGTCTCTGCGAACTTAACCTTGTTGGTCTTAATGATTTCTTCTGGGCCCCTAACCTCAGGGTTAACTGTATTATTGGCACGGAACGCTTATTAAGAGGAACTGCCTGAACAGTCTTTTTCTACAGTTTTCTAGAGAATAGCACATTTTATTTGTGCACAAAATTAAAGTCCACTAAACCAGAGTAGAGAGACTTTTGCCCCTTGTGCCATACTGGACTAGATAGTCAGCAGCCGCCCTGGTTAGCCCAGGGTCTTTATTTATTTATTTATTTTTGAGACAGAGTCTTACTCTGTTGCCCAGGCTACGGTGCCATGGCGTCATCCTAGCTCACAGCAACCTCTAACTTCTGGGCTCAAGCGATTCTTCTGCCTCAGCCTCCCGAGTAGCTGGGACTACATGCATGCGCCCGCCACCATGCCCGGCTAACTTTTTCTATATATTTTTAGTTGTCCAATTAATTTCTTTCTATTTTTAGTAGATACGGGGTCTCGCTCTTGCTCAGGCTGGTTTCGAACTCCTGACCTTGAGCCATCCACCGGCCTCGGCCTCCCAGAGTGCTAGGATTACAGGCATGAGCCACCGCACCCGGCCAGCCCAGGCTCTTGAAAGCAACATTCTCCCCTGTGGGAGAACCCCTGTGGTCACTTTCCCCATCAGCAAAAAAAAAATTAGCATGAAATATATATATTTATATCCACACTATCATACATATATTATGTACATTATTTTAAAAGGGTTGCATTAACAATAAACATAAATATGTGTCAAAATCTACAGAGAAGTTGTAATGATCTCTTCCTCCGTCCCAGTGGACCATCTTGCTTACACTCCGAGATACAGGCACCCCACAACAGAGATGATTTCTCTAACGGCCTGGTGAGAGCAAGTGAAGGACTCTAAACAGTGGCTATGATTATTCCCGTTTGCTTTCAGAAAAAAAACAAAAAAATTTGATTTTACTAGTATGTATCCATCTCAGTTGCTCAAACCACTTGAGGGCCAACAGAAGAAAGTAAACAAATTTATCTGTTTAGTCCTTAAGATTAGAAGAAGGAGCTAGACAGAGGAGGAAAGTGTGTAATCAATATAGAACAAAATCAGGCTTCAGGGTTTCTCAGACTTGCAATCAATACGGCAGATGGAACAGAGGCCAGAAACCACCCCCGACACACAGGCAAACCAGATAAAATACAAGGAAAATGATTCACAGCCAAGTTTAAAAGCGAAAAAAGGGGAAATTGTAGTTGCCAGAAATGAAGATGGAACTAACCACCCGGGTGGAGGAGATGAAACCACAGGACCACACATCTGCCTCAGGTGCTGCAGGTTTATACAAACCCAGACAGAGGAGGAGCAGACAGCGTGGACCCAGCATGGGGCAAGGACCTGGAACTTTGAGAGCTGGACATTGGCAATTTTGGCCACAAAAAGGGCCTGGAAACTCCACCCACTGATCCTAGAGTGTACAGAAAAAGCAGGATGGCCACCCTGAGCCATGAGGACAAAGAAAGTCAGAAAAAGTCAAATCACCAAGCTGTGTCCAGACGTGGGGTGCAAATTCACACTGCCAACCACCACCACCACGACACACACAAAGGATCTGGAACCAGAAACCCTAGCAGAGACAAACATGAAATTCCCACTAGAGACCCAAAAAAGCCTACATGGTTGTAGGATATGAGCTCTTAAAAGCTGTTTTTAGGGCCAGGCGTGGTGGCTCGTGCCTGTAATCCTAGCACTCTGGGAGGCTGAGGCGGGAGGATCACTCAAGGTCAGGAGTTCGAAACCAGCCTGAGTAAGAACGAGACCTCGTCTCTACTATAAATAGAAAGAAATTAATTGGCCAACTAAAAATATATATTAAAAAAATTGGCCAGGCATGGTGGCACATGCCTGTAGTCTCAGCTACTTGGGAGGCTGAGGCAGAAGGATTGCTTGAGTCCAGGAGTTTAAGGTTGCTGTGAGCTCGGCTGACGCCACCACGGCACTCTAGCCCGGGCAACAAAGTAAGACTCCGTCTCAAAAAAAAAAAAAAAAAAAAGATGTTTTTAGAAAGAACTGAAAATGATCAAGCTGGGAGAGAGACAGCTGCCCATCCACAGCAAAGGGCCTCACGGACAGCAAGAGACAGCTGCAAGCCAGACTGCAAAGGGCACCTACAGCCTGAGAAACCAGAGGTGAATAGATGAGAAAGTGAGGCTCCAGCGGCTGGCAGGTGAGGGGGTGGCCCCTCCAGGGTCGTGGGTGACATTTGCAACTGGTTAGCTCAGCTGGGGACAGCTCCATGTTAATGAGGCTGACGTCATGGGCTCCATCCCTGCGTGGGCCCTGAGCTCTGCTTTTGTCCCTGGCCTGAGACTGAACTCCTAACTTTATCCAGCTGTTTTGGACATACATCCAGATGTATGTCATTGGTCACAAGAAGGATCAAGGGGCAGGCAATGTGGTTGGAAGTGTACACAGTAAACAAAGCTACCGACAATCATGGGAAAGAAGTAGAAATAGTCAGTCAACCTTTGAAATAATCCCTCGTCAAGAAGAAAAACAACTCAAAGTATGTGCCTCATGAAAAGCATGCCAGGAACACCGCGTTTGCATACGAAGAACAACATGTATTAAGGTATAGGAGGGTGAACGCCAGTTTAGCTTTGGGGGTGTGCTCCTGAGCGAGCAGAGTTTGCAGACTAATGAAGAACGCACCGAGGGACATAAGAGAGCTGTATCGTGCACGGTGCAGGCCTTTCTCTAGTCCCTCTTGATTTCTTAGGTTCCAGTATCCTAGGAAATTATTCTGCTCCAAGTTTTTCCTCTGAAGGTCTGGCTTACCTTGAAAGTCAGTCATCTATATAAAGTGGTTTCTAACTAAACACAGCACCAAAATGCATGATGGAACAAATATGCATGATACATAATCATGATAAATGAGTGCAAATATTTGGTTAACCTTGGAAATAACCACTTGTCTACTTGCTTGGAATAAGTAACATTTTATTCTGGATGAATGAAATAGAGGGATTCTGGGAGGGTAGAAGAAGGTTCAATTACAAGGACTAGAAATGACTGCAATTATTTCATGATTTTCTTGAAGGGGTTGCTTAAGGAAAGAAGGATGGATGTGGGAGCAACGCCCAGTGTGTGTCTCACTATGCTGTTAGGTGCTGGTGGAAGTTAAACAACCTAAGAAAGGAATTGAAGTGTACACATTTTAGCCCCTCAGTGAAGTGTGGCGAAGACTGATACCTCCCAGAAGGAAGGAAAGAGGTTACAAAATTCAGGAGACAGAGAACTTTGATCTTAACCCGCTCTGAAACACTTACAGCTTCCAGAGAATGGTAAGCCCCATAGTTGAAGTTATCGCGACTCCGTTCTTGCCCTTCATTGTGTTGCATTTCTTCATATTCATTATCTAAAAGGGCCTGAAACAGACAGAGCAATGTTGTGAAGTGATGCACTGGAGGTGTAGGTCTGTGGGGGTTTTTTTTGCCGTGTTTGGTATATGGGCCAGCCAAGATGACGGCACCCTCGGCATGTCAAGCAGCACAAACGTCAAGGTTTAAAAGGGGGTCAGATTTCTTTCATATCTTTATAAAATTTTACTTCTTGATGCCCAATTTACATCACTCCATCGAAAACCCACTTACTCCCTGGAAGTAGCATCTGTGCTATTTGGTTATTCTAGAGTATGAATTCTCTAGACAGCAGCCTGCATCTGTCATCCAGTGCCTCTGAAACACACAGCTTGGGAAACCATACAGAAACAAAGAAATTCTTACAACCACTCATACTTTGAAGGTTCCTGGCAGATGTCTGTGACATGTGAGGATGATTAATAAGCTCACAGCTGCTCACGCCATCAGGAAACTCCCAGACCAAATCACCAATTAGTCCATAACCCACATCAGTGGAGGAGAGAGCATGAGGCAGACACTGTCCTGACGTTCAGGTCCAGTCGTGAGGCTGGACGATGATGTCCCCTCTGCTGGGGGATATTGATGACATTCCCCCTTTCTCAAAGGGTGCCTCTATGGCTGGCCTCCAACCTGCCCCGCCCCCAACTCTGCTCTTGTCTCCTGACTTCAAAGAAGAAAAGGGAGAGGGACTTATTACTTAATGGTACATTTATGATGTGCCAGGCACTGTGAGACACTTTACATACGTATAATCACTGAATCTTCTCAGTACATCCCACGACATAGGTATCACTATTACCATTCTACAGATGAAGACCCGGAGACGCAAGAGGTTAATAGCTTGTCCATAGACATAGCACACACATCAGTAGTTAGAAAAATCAGGACGTGGATCCAGATCTGTGTGGTTCCCTGACCTATGTGTGCCCTTTCCCACTACACGTTGTTCCTCTAACAAGTTCTGCACTTTACTTCCAGGTGCCTCAATTTCTTCATCTATGAAATGGAAAAGATAAGACCAGAACTTGAAAAGCTCTCCAGCCCATTCTGGACTGGCTACTTGGTTCTACGCAACACGAGAGAGGGGCCACGGCCTACCCACCTGAAGGTCTTCAATTGTCACTGAGTATTCCAGGCCCTGGGACGCCAGGAAGGATTTGACCAGCTGCAGACTGACAGACGGGACCAGGACATCCACAGGCCGACCGAAGGTGGAGGGAGATTGCAAGACATTGAGCTGAAGGGAACAGAAGTAAAACCAGGGTAAAGGACAGTTCAGGTAAAAGGCACAACGAGCTCATTCTTCTAGAACACTGCCAAAAGCCAGGGTGATCCCTGAGGGGCTGGGCTCTGCCCAAGGGCAAAGTTTGCCTATTTCGCCAACTGTGTCTGGTCAGACTTGCCCGGTGAGCAGCATCTGGCAGAGTCCAGGAAGGAATAAATCAAAGGCAGCTAGAAGGAGGGGGCCCACTGCTCACACTCCCCACCTCCCAGGACAGCACTGCTGTGACCTACAGCGCCGCTTCTCCCCTACCAACCCTCCCAATTGTGTAAACGGTAGTTTGACTAACACAGGATTATACCCAGAGAATCTTCGGGAATAAAAATAATAACGCAGGTAGTGCAAGAGACTTCTCCCATCCAAGTCAGAAAACATTCAAGAGGACTAAGAAAACCCAGGTACCTTAAAGTTGTCCGAATTCACTAGCTGACTCAGTTTGCTGATCTCGTCTCCATTTCTGACATTAATCCTAAAAACTTGGTCCCTGGAGAAGAAGGGGAAAAAAAAAAAAGGCAAAAGATCACGGTGAGCTTTCAGCTGGCATATAAACGCCAAGCCCACTCTCTCAGACGCAACTGGGCCGAAAGGGAGGAAATGATCTAGTCTTCAGTTATAATGTATAGCCATTAAAAATAAGACTACGTGGCAAATATGAAAAAGTGCTTATGGTATAACTTTAAGGGAAATATTAAGTAAAAGAGCAGGACACAAAATTGTATGTATGCCATGATTACAAGGATGGAAAAAGCAGATGCATTGGAAGAAAAACAGACAACGGAAATATACCAAATGCTGACAGCCCTTATGTTCGGGTCGTGGGATTATGGATGACTTACTTTTTTTTTCCCTTGTATCTGTTTTCTGTAATGTGATCATATTACTTTATAATGAAAAACATATATATTTTACAAGAAGGAATGTTCCTGAGTTACACGCAAAGCTCACTCAAGACATAAAGAAGCACTTCTTCACTGTCAGGGGTAAGTCCCGAGACGCTGGCGGAAACTCCATGCTGGGAAGAGCTGGAAAAGGGACCCATATCTGTGTCCCAAGAGGGATAGCTGTTGTCCTCTTAGGAAAGAGGGGAGAGGCTGGGCGCTCTCAGAATCTCTCCTAGCTCCAAAACCCCAGACGAGCACACATTACGGTGGAAACGGAACATGGCCCAGGGTGCCGAGGCTGAACTTGGGATCCACTCCTCCCCACAGGCAGAGAGGAGCCCTCCCAGGGTCCAAAAGGGCCCACTAGTCCCAGTCCCCTTGGCGTTTGTCCTGCACTTTCTTCGTGTACATTACTGGACTTCCGCAGCAGCACAGGGGTGGGTGCCCCCAAAGTCCTACGTGTGGGTGGGAGAAAGTGGGCCCGAAAAGCTGCCTTTGTGCTATCAGCCGGCTGAGGGAGCCAGGGGAGCCATTAGACCGTTGCTAGGTGACAGCCCAAATGAATCCGCACTCGATGCTGTCACACGCGTCATCCCTTTGACATCAGTGAATGCGGAGAGAGCTGCTATGGGCTGAAGGACCTGTTGATAAAATGAATGGCTCTGTCACAGGGAGCTAAACGTGCAGCCTCACGTGGCAGCTCCTCATCAGAAAACCAGTTCCATCCGGATGGACCGTCAGAGTTTCACCGGGTTCTGGAAAGTTCTATAGGCTCTCCAGGGGGTTTAGGCCAGCCCCAAGGAGGCAAGGTCCACTGCAGAGCTGCTCCTGCTACAGGAGGCCCATCTGGAGGAGGTACCAGTGCTAAAGGCTCACTTTCTCCCAACCCACCTGGTCCCCACAGGGTCCCGGAGGTGGGCAAGTAACTGCACCCCATGAGAGCTAGCGAGGGCCTAGATGAGAAGCCATGGCTGGGCAGGTGTTAGTCTGAACCCAGTAGATTTGCCAAGAGTTGGGCAGTAGCCCTGGGAAGACGGGGAGTCAAACCACCATTTTGCTGACCCAGGCAAGCAATCTTGCCGAAAAGGGACAGGTTCCAAACAGAAGGGAAGCCCTTCTTACTCCTGGCTGAGGACCAGGACCCGTCTGCTGAACCCATGCTCTGTCATAACCTACCTCCAACACTCCAGAAAAAGAGGCATCTTAAAAATGGGCGTTCTGGAATGAGCCTCTGTGTTGACATCTCTTTTGGCAAGAGGAGGCATTTGTAAAATACAGCACTGGCTAGAGCAATCACAACAAAGGAGGGGAGGGAGAAGGACTAGGAAGAGAAAAAAGGAAGACCTATGCCACCCTGAATGTGCCCATCTCATCTGACCTGGGAAGCTAAGCAGGGTTGGTCCTGGTTAGTACTTGGATGGGAGACTGCCTGTGAATACTGGTTGCTATAGGCTTATTTTTTTAAAAAATAAAAATTTTGAAAAGAAAAAAAGAGGGATATAAGAATAAGAAACTCTTTAGAATATGAAAATCTCATTAAGCATTCACCCAGCACATACATTTTACTTTTTCTAAAGTGGTGACTTCAGCTCAGGAATTCAAGACCAGCCTGAGCAAAAGTGAGACCCCGTCTCTACTAAAAACAGAAAAAATTAGCCGGGCGTGTTGATGCACGCCTGTATTCTCAGCTACTGGGGGCAGCGGGGGGGCTGAGGAGGCTGAGGCAGGAACATCACTTGAGCCCAGGAGTTTGAGGTTGCTGTGAGCTAGGCTGACGCCACAGCACTCTAGCCCTGCAGAAAGAGAGAGAGACTATCTCAAAAAAAAACCCCAAAAACAAAGAGGTGACTCACAATAGAATTGTGCATACTCTTGGGCAAAGCCCACAAGAACGGAACACAGTGACTCAGACTGGCCCTGACGATGAATAAATCCGTAGCCCATTTCATCATGCTCTAATCAGCCAAGCTACAGAGGTTAAAGAAACATCTGTAGCGCGCAGAGTGGCAGGGAGGAAGGCCTGGTGCCGAGTGGAGCCCACCCCCATCTCTCTCTGCTCCACCTCTCCCCTCTTCACTCCCCAGTCCCAGCCCCACAGACATCCCAAATTCACTGTGTACTTTTGCCCTAGTATGCCTTTGCACGTTTCCTCTGCCTGCAGTCCCAGTCCTTTGCCCCCTCTGTCTGGCAATCTCCCACCAAGGCTTTAGGACGAACTCCTGTCACCCAAGAAGCTTTCCCTAATTAGAGGAGGCAAAGTTAGCTGCCGTCTTCAGAGACTCCTGAAAATCGGCAGTGGTGGTAGGAGCTAGCATTATCCTTACGAGCATGAGCCCAGCAACCCCTGAAAGCAGGGAAGCATTCATGGGGTGCCATGCAAAGGGCTGCCTTTTTCTTGCCCTCACTGTCCTTGTCGTTATTTGGAAAATGCCAACTCCAGGTCATGAGAGGGTAAGTGGTTGAGTACATCTTATCTCTGCTATCTGGAAACTCATTCAAAGACCTTGAGCTCTTTCTGAAGAGCTTCCATCTTTCTGAAGATGGAAGATTGGTCTGGGAGGGGAGACATGTTGGGACTTGCAGGTGGCCGTGTCTACCACCCCTGCTCCACACGGGTGTTTCTGCAGCTCTTCTTAACTCTGGCCCTCTTCGGTTGCCAGGGCTGCCCAACTGCGGCCACTGCAATCACTGGTGACCCCTCTCTGTCACCTCACACTTGTCCTGTGTTCTGGACAGTCAATAATCATCTTAGTGATTGAGCTTCTACCCCTCCCCCCTTTTCCATTCCTGCAGCCACACGCCTGTTCTTGGTGCCTTTCTCACCTGCCTCCCCAGCCAGGCTTAGCAGCCACCATGAAGAGTATTAAGAGATGGTTTCACGGGACTCACAGATGCCTGCCGGCTTCTGCTGATGCCGCAGCCAGTTATGCAACTACTTCCTGTTCTCTGCCTGCCCAGCACCTCCAGGCATCTGGGCCATCATCTCCTCCTTAAGATGTCTGAAAACCAGGGTCGAAGACACCAGCAGAGCAGCAGAGACTGGGGAGGTGGGTGAGGCAGGTAGAAGGAAGGGAGACTGGGAGACAGGGAGAAACCATCATCTTCATCTTCATCAGCCAGTCTGAGTCCTGGCTTCCCAACCACTTGAATAATCAGAGGCCAGCATCCCTCGCTGTCAATATTCCCTGAGCTGGGTGCCTGGGACATGTCTGCAGACCCTGGGAAGGATTCCATCACCCTTACTGGGTTCCCTGCTATGGGATGAGAACAGATTTTGGGGTGAGGATGACACTTTTGGCTAAAAGCGTCTGCAGTCAGCTCAGGCACACAGCCCTTTCTGTGCAAGCTTCCTGCGGTGAGCACTCCAGGGCCCAGCCCCGCTGCCTCAGCCCAGGTGCACACCCCATGATAAGAGGGGTCTGTATCCTGAGAACTAGAGATTTTTCGGCCACACGAATAGCTGCAGTGAGAGCCTGACATTTGCATGCATCAGCCCACACGGCAGCAAGTGTAGTTATTACAAACCTCCTGCCGAGCTGCCTGTGGAAAAACCTCCTTCCCTGGCCACCTGCTATGCCTAACCTCTCTGAGTTATGCGGCAGCAGAGACACAGGTGTGAACAGAAGTCATCACCATAAAAATTACTCAATCTCATATAAGTAATTATCCCAATAAACAATCCTAAAGTTCCTTTAGCCAGATAGTGTAATAAATAGAGAGTAAACTAATAGATAGAGATAGATCTGGGAGACAGAGGATTCTGTTTGGAGACTAACTTACGTCATAGCAAAACGGTATCAGTTTTGCATTCAGAGTTCCAGCTCCCCTGCTTACCAGCTAAGTGGCCTTGGCATATTCCTTAACCTTTCTGAGGCTTATTTTTTTTCGGGTTTAAATTGAGGAAAATAACAGCCTTGCCTGGCAAAGTTGTTGTGTGATCCAAAAGATAATGCACATGAAAGCTTTTTGTAAATGGCAAAGCACTATTCAGTAATGAGCTATTATAATTCACTCTTCTAGCAGGGCGCCATGGCGTCCCTTTCATCTCTCCTATTTCCCAAATGTCCTCTCCTTTGCAAGCTTCAAAGCATTCTGTGTGTAACGTGTGCGCATGTGCAAACACACACACACACTCACACAAAATGTACAGGTGTGTGTCCCTGCGTGTCGATTTTCATAGCTGTGGCTAGGCAAGACCTATTTAACCTTCATGTCCCAGAATCCACTGACAAAGTACCAGCTCTGCAAAGCGTTCGCCGTTAACAGAGAGGTGAAACCAAAAAAACTGAGACCCAGGTTTTTCCTTTAAGCATGGCAGAAATTAGAAACAATTTCTGGTAACTTTTAGTAATTAATTAACGTAGGAGTAAGAAAGTAGGAGATGCTTGGGCCTGACCTTACAAATAAGAACTAGGAAGAATAAGAATCGGCAGGAGATTAAGATGCTGAGGAAAGACTGTGGTGACCTTCAGTCCTGATTTCACAGGTGAAATCAGGTGTCCTGGATGACGCGGGGGCAAAGCCGGGACAAGAGCCCAGGTCTCCTTCCACCAGGACCATCCCACTTGAGCTATAATCAGCCATTCATTTTCAATTCCATTTGGCTCTCGTATTTCTGAAATAACCTAATAATAATAATAATAAGTCTAAAAGTAACTTACCCAAAAAATTTTTCTCGGCCACAGAAGCTGGTCCCAATAAGGGCCCCAAGGAACAGTATCCACCACATGTCCCAAGGGTGTCAGTCATATAGTGGCTGAGTCAAGCTGTATTTATAAGGTGTCTGAGCAGACTCATATCCTCAAAAATGATAATGTGGTTCCCAAGCACCCTTGTAACTCTGACGGGGTGACAGGCCCGTCCCTACCGATGCCTCTTCCATTCCTTTCAGGTGATAAAGGCCGAGCCTCTCAATTTACAAGGTCAGGAACTTGCTCCACAGGCTGGAAAAGTCTGTGCCAAAGGTTCCACATTGCTCATCACTTGGCATTTAAATAGTGTTTTTTGAGTGAATAAGAAAGTCCCACGGTGCTGGGTGGAATTTATACTGATAGGGGAGGCCGGATCGTAAACCTGGCGTGAAGTTACCTCTAGAGTAGTAAAACAGTGAAGACTATCAAAACAGCCCTAAGTCAGCTCCAAGGCCACACTTGATCAGCCCTGCCAGAGAATTTCACCAGCGCAGGTCATAATGAGAGTTTGTGGCCTCTTTTATGTATCTGAGGCATAATTCTTAGGACTCCACTAAGAAAACAGAAATATATCAGGCAAACGGTCTAGGAAGGATGTGTTAGTCTGAATGAATTATCAGTGCTCTTTGGGGTCTGAACTACAGGGAAGTCTTAATGGTATTATTAACAATAAGACTTTCTTACGTCTGCTAAACTCTGAGCCCAGTGTCTGTTTCACCAAGTCACAGCTGAATAAATGGGAGAAATTCATGATCTCCAGGACTTCTCCAGGGGCTCTGGGGCTTTGAGTCTATCCTGGGAGCCCCAATTCCCACAAGCCTTCCCTATCCCACCTTCCCTACTGTCTACACTCTTTCCAAGAGGAGCAAACACAACCAGGGGTCATTATTGGGAGTGTTAAATAAAACTTACTCTGACACTTGGTAAAACGGTAAGGAAGACGTTAAATAGATGATTGTCACATAGGTCATGACCATTACAGCAGGAGACACTAATTGTGCTCTACTCTGAATACAGCAAGGACAGCAGAGCGAGGGCATCCGGGGGATGGAAAATTACGAAGAGGCGACGTCCAGATAGCGGGATTCTTGCTAAGCCAAGGCAGGCCATGGACTTATACATCAAAGGCCGGGGATGAGGAACTTGATCAGATATCAAGGTTGAGGGATGACTTAGTAGGATCTTTGCGCAGACTGGCTTAGCGTCAAGAACCAGCCTAGCCAATAGGAGGGCACAGAGTCGCAAGTGTGGTCCAGGAAAGAGCTGTCAGGAGCTGAGGGCCCTTTAGTCCTCCCAGATTTACACTGCATTCCTAACCTGCCCTGTCCATTACAAAGCCTTCGCTCTACCAGCTTTGAAGTTAGGAACGAGAGAAACTGAGACCCGAATCTCTAAGAGATGTGAAGCAAAAGAATCAAGTCCCCAGAATGCTAGGCAAGCTGGAATTTAGTTCTTACCTTTTCTCTCAGAGAAAACCGTCAACATGAAGAAAATCTAAATTCCTAATGGAAGTGAATGTCCAAAGAGAAATCACGTGGGAAGCTGAGAACCAGACTTGATGGGGAAACCAAAAAGGAGTGTCGCTGGTGTGGACTCCACTAGTCTTTATATCGCAGCATACCGGAAAGGGGAAAGCCAAAGGCAACAATGGGACCAGACACAATGCCTGGCACATTGTAGTTGCTTCATTAGTATTTATTGAATAAACGAACTCAAAAGTCCACTGCTTGTTCTACAATGCTGCACTATTTAGCATTGAGCTGAAGGGGCTGATATCTGCTACAACACAATGAGCATTGGAAACATTATGCCAAGTGAAATAAGCCAGACACAAAAGGGCAAATACTGTATGATTCCACTTATACAAAGTACCCAGCACCAGCAAATTCACAGAGACGGAAAGTGGAATGGTGGTTACCAAGGGTGCGAGGGAGAGGAGAATAAGGAGTCTAATGGGTACAGAGTTTCAGTTTGGGATAAAAAAAAGTCTGCAGATGATAGTGGTGACCGTGGCATAACACCGTGAATGTACTTAATGCCACTGAATTGCTCACTTAAAGATAATCAAAATGGTAAATGTTAGGTAATGTCTAGTTTTTTGAGTCAGATGTGGATTATATGTAATGTATAATTTATCGCAATTTTTAAAAAATCTTTTAGAGGATGCTGGGCTCATTCTGCTCAGGGTGGATATTTTTTTAAAAGACAAAAGGACGCAATGCAGTGAATTGCTGTGTTTTAGGGCAGCAGAAACTGAAGAACAGGTACTCCCAGATCAGGGTTAGAAAAAGGAATAATCACAACCCAACTTTGCTTCAAACCAAAGAGATTTAATGGTGTTTGCTTCCTTCCCAGCCCCCTAGTAGAGGTGGTCTCGCACATGCTCCAGGATCGTCTTCAAGCCAAGCCAGGTCTCTTCGGCCGTGGGCAAGATCTGACTGGCCGGCAGGAGGAAGCCGTGTCGCCCTGTGTCTCTCAGTTCAAAGGCAAAGGAGTATTTGATGCCATAATCGTAGGACCAGTCAATGCTTCCCCCACTGGCTTGGTCTGAAGGGCAAATGAGAATAGAGTTTGGTTACGCTCTTCCCACTGGTCTCTCACAGCAATATAACCTCTCTAATAAATTCTACCATTATCAAAGATAAGTCAGGCCCCTATATGCATGAACTGTGAGAGGAAGGGTAGTTCAGTAGAGGGTCATACTTATGAAAAAAATACACGATAACTCGAAAAGCAAATGGTATTATTCAAATGGACACTACACTTAGCCTTCCTTTGGTGTTCTTAGGAAACTCTGGCTCTACCCAGCACCCACTTGGAATACCACCTGCTGTTCTAACTGGCATATTCTCCACCTTAGGGAAGCTACACCACCACTTCCTTCTTACGAAGACACAGATAGTTTTCTCTAGCAGGACGGGAGGGATTACAAATGGTGTAAGAGATTTGGTTCCTGCCCTAAAGGGACTTCCAGCGTTAAGGGTGAAGCAGGCTCTGCTCTGCTATCAAACAGCCCGCCCAGCTCCTCTGCCTGATGGGTTTAGCCAATACAGTAATGAGCACCTGAGGATGTGACATGACAGATGATGAAGGAAGATGGCGTGAGCCTACGAGGCAGCCATGACTCAGAAGAGCTGAGCAATGAATGGCCCTGAGGCCCCTCCTGGGATGGGCAGGTAGAGGTCACGTGAAGGACATGGCTGGAGCAGAGATGGCGGAAGCCACCTACTCCCTACAAACAAGGCTGGGGAGACCAGGGAGGATGTGCCAGAAAAGGGTAGGACTGGAGGTTAATACTGTGAATTAATGCTGTGAACCCCATGACTTGCGTCTTTGCCTTCACCCAGAGCAGCCATGCGAGCGCCTGGTAAATAACAAATCCTAAATGGTTGCTGACTTGAACTGAATCTTCCCCGGGTACCAAAGTTACTAACCCGTCCCTTTGGTGTGGCTAAACGGCAAAGCCAATCACACCAGGAGGTCCACAGGGGACAGAACACTGGCTTCAAATGGAATCCTGTCCCTGCAAATAATTACCTGGGTGACATAAGGCAAGTCCCTTATCTCTGAGGCCCAGATGATTCATCTGTCGGATAGGGATGATACTGCCACACATTTCACAGGGCAGTGAGACTCAAATGGGATTATACAATGGTTACGATTAGAACACTGGTTGAGCTCTTACTAAATGTGTTTGGCACCATGTTAGATTGGTTCTTTTAATCTGTAGGTAGGTTCTAGTATTATTCCCATTTTCAGAAGAGTAAAGTAAGATGCTGAGAGTTTAAGTGAAGGAGCTAGGATAATATATGTAGAACGGACATTCAGTAAGTGTCAGTTATGATTACGACTGTCATTATCAACAAATGCCCAGGATCTTGTCAAAAAAGTAAGACTACAGTAAGGCTCAGAGGTATCGGAGGAGGGTTCACCAGAAAACTAACAATCAGCTTTTAAACAGTGCTTTAGAGTTAGTGGATACTTTTATTCCACATACTAGCTTGTGAGCCTCTCAACAACCCATTTCACAGACAAAGACACCAAGGGAGGATGAGTGACCAGCCCAAGGTTACTTCGTGGCTGTGCTGTAACTCAAACCCAGGCCTGTCACCAAGGTCTGTGGTTTTTTTTTCCCCTACACCTCCCTGAGAAAGAACTCAAGGAACAACCTCTCCTGGACCAAATACTTATTGTAGTGCAGCTCCTCAAAGCCCTTTCCAGATGGAAAGCTGCCCAGGAAATGTCTCACTCACCACAGGCACACAGCAACCTCTTGGGTGGAGTGAGCAGGTGTTCAGCCCAGAGCCACATACCAAGCTGGGGCAGCAGGTAAAAAAGGACTTAATTAGGACTGGTCCTTAGAGGCAGTGCTTGTCCAAGCTGGAATGAGGCCAGGATAACAGAGTCAGCTCTGGGCAACGATGCAACCAGAATTTGCTTGGCCATCAATGGTCAGGTTTCGAAAGATCATACAGCAAACACTATACTTGTCCGATATTTACTCAATATCTTCAACATCTGTGACGTCACCAAGGAAAACGTAGTCAACCTCAGCCTTCCAAGGTCTACCTTATTTCCAAATACCTCCAGATAAGGTGGGTGAAAAACTAGATTCCTTATAATAGAATTGCTGAGATCCACGTGGGGGTCTCAGGGGTATATGATGCCATTCTGCTGACACTCTGAACTCCAGCCTCCACTCAAAAGCTGCCAGCCAGACAAAGGCACACATTCCTCGGTCTTGAGTTGTTGTCACAGTCTCAAGCTAGGTTCACCCCTCTGTCCCCACTGCCACCATTCAGAGGGCCCTTCTCCCTAGAGGTTCCCCTGATGAAGGTGGGAACAATCCCATGTGGAACATGGACAAAAATGTCTTAGCAACTGTGAGCAGATCAGTCTTCCCAGAGAACAGCCTAAAACATATGTAACAAGAGCTCCAAAGCGGTTCATTCCATTTGATTTAGTAATCTTGCCTTGGGAATATACTCCAAAAAGATCATCTAACAGAAAAAGGAGTTTATACAAGCATGTTCAAAATAGTACTATTTAGCAAAAATCTTGAAACAATCCAAAGACTCAATAACTGGGATATAGCGATATAATGGAATAACAAGTACCTGGAATGTAAATACATAAAACTATACAGAACTTTAAAAAGCTGAGCACAAAATATACGGTTACAACTACATAAATATATTTACATTCACTGACAAAAATCATTGACGAACTTGAAAACGATAATAAGACAATAATTGGATTTTTTATAAAGTTTTTTAAATGTATCATAAATAGCAAAAAGAAAAAAAGACATAACCTGGGAAAAAAGAAACTTTGAGGACATGTCCTATAATTATCAGATAAGTAGTTTTTGCATTTCCATGAAGTGTTTTGGATATGGTGAGTAAAATATCACTCCCAGTAAGAAAACCATGACTAACAAGCGTGCATTCCTGCAAATTCCCATGACTGCCCCTCCTATGGCTGTAGCTATATCCTTGCCCACGGCACATCCGAAGACACGCTCCTCGTGTCGTGTCCCAGCCTGACTGGCCACCTCTGCCTGCCCGTGCTTGTCCCCTTCTTTCCCCTCTTCTCCCCTACTCTGGCACCACCCTGCACTGGTCCTTTCTTCTCTCTCCTGTATCTTCCACCGCTCCCTCTCTACTGGTTCTTTTCCCACAGTTAATAAATGTATCTCTTATCTCAAAAAAAAAAAAAAAAAGCCTTCCATTCCTCTCTCCTTCCTTTCTCATCCATTTTTCTAAAACTGTTCTGGTCAAGGTCACCAATAAACTAGTGGTGAAAATTCAATGGAAAATGTTCTGTCCTTACCTTAGTTGAAGAGAAGACTAATAAAAGAACACAACTTAGGACCAGGTCTTGATAGAGGTCCATTTTTAGGCAAAGAGATTCTATATAACAAGAATAAGCTGTAAGGACCTGGACAAGCACAGGAGCGAGCAAAAAACTCATATATTTAGGAAGTTCTTTGTACCAGATATTACACAGCAAGTGTCTCATGGAGGAGACGAGACTTACAGAAGGAGACTGGGTAAGGTTGGGTTCCATGCATGAAGGCCTATCCCTTTCACATCAAGGTATTTAAAAGCTTTGGCCCAAACTCATGTGGTGCCTGCCAACTTAGTGGCTCATTTGTAAAAACTTCCAACACATTAGTTACTTACAGATAACTGAGCAGATTGGTCCCACTTTGTACTTGGTACCATGCAAGCTTTGCACAGACTGGGCAGCCTTTTGGGCCACTTCATTCTAGAGTAAGAGAACCAAAGAAAGGTGGATGGATAACATTTGTCTCTTGGGAGATCAGTTGCCCAACAGCAGAATGTAGAACGGGAAGGTCTGGTTATCTAGACTGGTTGAGATAGAAGCACAATACTGTTTTTGTTTTAACCATTTTCACTGAGAAGTAAGCACAAGTTCACTTCCGTTGGCTCTGAAAACACAACATGAAGTCCATCAGGGTTTATTTGACCATCCTGGTGCTTGCAGCACTCCAGGGTTCACGGTTTTGCCACCAGCTCTCCTTGTTCAGGAGTGAGGCTGGACATAGAGTGGGTGTAAGGGGGTTAAAGAGATCATGTACTGACCCCAGGACATACCGGGAAGTTGATTTTTTTTTTTAGCTAAATCCCTACATTGGCTTATTTCCCTGTGATTGTCTCTTTTTCCAAGAAGTAGAGCTCAGAAAAATATTTTCTGTTATTTGACAGTTCCAATTTTGACTGACGGAGGCTTTACCGTCCTTGTTAGGGATAACGTAAGGTCTTGAACTTGGGTCCAGGAAAACAACTGTACAATTACCAGACGGGGAGAACCTGGCTCGGTAGAATCGTTGGAGAGCCTGGGGGTTTCTGTTGTCAGTGAGCCCGACATAAATCAATGGCCAGGTGCCACTGCCAAAAAACTAACATGACCCTCAACTGCATTAGCAGAAGTGCACTACCTGGATGAGTGCAGTTGTGATCACACTCTGCTCTGTGCTGGTTAACCCACAACACGAGTTTTACAGTCACTTCTGGGAGCCACCCTCGAAGAACACAGACAAACCAGAGCACGCTCAGAGAACAGCTACCAGAATGGGGAGGGAACCTGATCCCGTAGTCTGAGTGCTTGAAGGAACTGGGTTTATTTGGGAGAAATAAGACCTCGGAGAAGTAGGTTGCGGTCTTCTAGTAATTAATGGATTTGCCTCTCAAAGGAAAATAAACTTGCTCAATACAGCCAGATGATAAACCAGGATGAGTAGGTGAAAACCATGGGGAGGAGGTTTCGCTCTATAAAGAAGAGCTCTAACAATCAAACCTGCCCCAGCACGGACAGGCTCCCGTGGGGGCAGGAAGCCGTCCAATCATAGGCTAGGTGACTACAGGTAGAGATTTGAGCAGCAACTTTGGATAATTTAAGGTCATCTAGGTCTACTAAAAGTATATTTATGTTCTTTCCAACCATGACATTCCTTTTTCTTGATTTGAAATTGAATAATAATACCATCAAAATCCTAAAAACTGCTTTACAGAGTTAAAATCCAACTGATGAGATGAAAAATACACCTGAATTAGAATAATCTAATCCTAATTCATTAGAATTAGAATTCATGCTGCCTGGGGCAGCTGACAATAATATATTTGAAGGTACATTAATAAAAGGTCACAATGCAGGGCTTATCCCTAACATATGGGTTTCAAACCAAGCTCAAAGCCAGATTGGAAATATCTGCACATTCTTTTCAGGTGGGAATATCTCTTGCTCGGTTAGGAACAACCTTCTGAGATGTCACTGTCGGACCAAAGACTGCCACCAGTTTGCTTATTTCTGAAACAGGAAAGATGACAGAAAGTACCAAGTTAGATAAGTGAGTGTTTCACCCCCAACATCACACACCAGTGTGTCATCATGGCAGGTCACAGAGCCAAACACCCCAGGAAAGAATGAGGCAAGTTCTTGGGAAGCAGCATTGATTAGTGCAGAGCATATGACCACACACCCAAGAGCCTCAGATCCAAATCCAAGGGGTTTTTTTCCCCTTAAGCAATGAAAAGCACATCCTGGGAATTTATGGTCAAATCTGTCTCCTGTTCATCTAGATTAAGGTAACAATAATTTTGTGAATTTACTTCTAAAAGAAACTCAATTTAGAAAAGTTCGTAACTAGCCTTTCAAACTTTTGGCTGCATCACAATCTTCTCAGTGGTTGAACTTATGTCTCATTCATCTTTGTTTTTTTTTTTAATTGTTTAGAAATGGGATCTCACTATGCTGCCCAGGCTGGACTCAAACTCCTGGGCTGGGCTCAGACTCCTGGGCTCAAGCCATCCTCCCGGCTCAGCCTCCCGAGTAGCTGTTAGGAGCATGCCACTGTGCCCAGATCATTCATCTTTGTTACCTATCACGAGTACACCTATGCCTCAGTGCCTAACTTTATGACTGAAACTTCTTGTCTACACAATGGATGTTCGTTGCTGAGCTAAAATTAAGCTTCAGAAACTCACCAGCTCATCAAAGTTAGTTGACTTGGTACAGGTATACCCATAGGGAAACATCAGCAGCTGGGAATAGCTGTGGAGGGTAATGAAAGCCTTGACTTTTCCATGGTTCTTGATGAAGTCCACTATGGATTTCACTTCAACCTCAGAGTTGGCACTGCGTCCATGGTAAGAATCAGAGCAAGGGTCATTACTGGCTCCAGGTCCTGAGGAGATGCAGAAGAAGCCCAGTGAGGACAATGAGCTTTATATTTAAGAAGACACTGTAGGGAGGAGGCTACCATGAATCACTGTTTCTCCTCTGGAAATCAGAGCAAGCTTGTCACTGTGTTAGATCAAGTCTCTTCCCAAGGAAATAGGAAGCCTAACCAAAGTGATTCTGGATATATCTGTTCTTTAAAAAACAGGTTCTTTCTGCCATGTAGAATGGCAGAAAGAGCCATCAAATTATATCATCTTCTCTCCGTGGGAGTTGTTGGAAGAAAAGCTAGATTTACTATTATAGATGGAATTCCTGCATTGGGTGGGAGTTTAGCAAGTTCATTTTCTGGTATCTCATCCAATTCTTAGAGTCCAAGAGTAGAAGATTCTATGCATCTGTTTCCCAAATAACAAAGCCACAGATGCAAGGAACCTCTGACACCCTTTCTCCAGTGAGGAAATCACAACTACGTTTGACAACAAGTCCACCTTTGGCCTTGATTCTCTCAGCAACCAGCGGGGCTCAAGACCACTGAAGTGGGTCCATGGTGGGCGTGGCCAGGCCTCTGAAGGCTGGAGAACCTCTGAGGGGATGGGGAGGGCTAGAATTCCCCAGGCTATCTAAGTGATACAGACAGAACGTCACTTATTTTTAAATTATTTAATAAAAATAATATTTCAAGAAAAAAATGTGACATTGAATTGCAGGGCATTGTTCAATAGCTGGGATCTGGTGCTTTGACTTTTTCCCCCTAAGCTAAAAAAAAAAAAAAAGAAAGAAATTGTAAAAGCAATGAATGATGCTGCCACTCATCCATAGCCGGTCACAATTCCCTAGTGTGTCCTGTCTTGGTTCCATAACTCTCGTTAATTCATTTGTTTTACAAATATTTGCTGATTGCCTTTTATGTTGCAGCCTCTGTGCTAGGTGTTAGGAACACAGCCTTGAAAAAGGCACAGCTCCTAACCTCACTGTTACTGTCGCCTACTGAGGGGGAAAAAAATCAAAGAAACTTCAATTCTATGATTAGTGAAACATAAGTGGTTTTAACTTATGGCTGAAAACATAAAGGAGCCCCTAACTAGCATGCCGCTTAACTCCAAATCATAACAGCCGCAAGTCAACAAAACCAGAGCAGCAAGCTAATATTTTACCTTTGAATCTATTTTGAATATCAATTTCTTAATCCTATTTGTACAGCGTTTTAGTTTTCTTTCTCGAAGCATCCATAGATGATGTAATGCTTCTCCTCGGAATAGATGCTAACCCCCTCTAGTGGTCGGTTCAGGGCTTCCTGAGGCCTCCCGCCACTGCAAGCCCAACCCGCTTGTGGGAAAACCAAGACGTGAGACAAAACATATTAAATGCTGCTCAGAGCTCTGTGACAGCACAGTGTCCCTGTGAAGGGAATTTAGTTGAGTGTTTTTCAAGTAGGTTTTTAAATGGCTTGAATCCTGAATGGGTTTAGCAGGCTGACGTACTATAGAGCCATGCAAACCAGCTAGTTAGCCAGACAACTAGGGGCAAGTCCCTGTCCTCACCTCCAAAACCTGCATCCCAGTTCCGGTTAGGATCCACACCTACACAGGAGCTTCCAGATACCTCGGACCGGGTCTTCCTCCACATACGATTCTTGAAAAATCCCATGCAAAAGGAATACGAAAAAAAGAAGGGTGGTCATTCAGCCTGATGAGAAGTCCCTTTAAAATTCTGTTAATTTCCCTTGCTCCCTCCTGGGAAGGCCCCCTTGGAATTGCAGTCATTTCCCTTGCCCGCAGAGGTGTCAAATAGTCCTGAAACAGGGTTCTGCTTGCAGCTTCCCTGCCATCTCATGAGGTGAGAAGTGGATGTTCCCCCATCTCTCAAATGCACGCCTGCCTGCCGTGCTCACAACAAAAAGCCGGGAGAGAGAGGGTTCTGTGATAGAATATTTTGGAAAACACAGGGCTAAGTTGGTAAACTTACTTCAGATCTTTGAAGGATTTTTTAATGCTTTAATGTTTTTACCAACCTCTAAGAAAGGGATATAGTGGGTGGTATTTTCTAGACTTGACTGCTGAAACCTTTATTCATTCGGTATCTCATAAAATACTGTAGTTAGCTCTCTAAAAAAATTAACTTGAAGCTTCAATTCATTTTGAATATACGTGGGGTCACGGCTGCCACAATAGTGTTTTGTAATGAGATTTTAAAGGGGGAAAAAACCTACATAACCCCTTTTAGTGATATTACAGGGGCTTTCTTCCACAGATTCTAAGCACAATGGCAGACCCATTGTACTCCTACCCAAATCCTACTGCAATCTAATTGTCAGCAGGTAACATCCGCCTCCTCTTTTCTATCAATCCCTACCACAAAAAAACGCAGAGATAATTGGAACAAACCTCTTAGGTGACTCACAGCGAACAGTGAGCTCTAATAGCCCAGCCTAACAGCTGAAATGGGCTCTGGCGGAGACACCATGCAAAGACATCATGTACCAGAATAAGAAACGATTATAAACACCTCTCTGTGCCTCATTTCCGGGCACTACTGAGAGATGAGGCATTCCATTTAGCAAAAATCAACAAAAGAAAGATTACTTTTATTTTGTTTTTGATGTTCCTACACATCTTCCTTAGGTCCTTGTTGAAGAAGTGAAAAAGTCCAGGCTTACTTGGGTTTGAGAGAACACGTATCCGTCAGGGTTTGTGACCGGCAGCAGGAAGATGTCCAAAGTGTCCAGGATGGAAGTGAGGGATGGATCATTTCCATAATCAGAAGCAATCTGAGCAAGGACATTATGCATGTCAATCTCACGCTCCCCTCTCACCGGGGAACACAGGACAAAACATGAACGCAATGGCTTTTTTCCAAATGTGAATTAGGGATCACTGTTGGTCAATGAGTCTCCCAGGCACACTGCAGTCCAGCCTCCTGCAGTGTTAATGTGTTTAATATGCCAATGTCTGTTATTTTATTTCTTGTCAGAATAATTTATTTATATTAAGTAAAAATCAGATATCACATAGCCATTCTTTCTCAAGAGCAGCAGCATTCTTCCTAATCATTCTGGTGAGGCATTTTGCAACGGTGGGCAATAGTATATGTGGCTTATGTAGATCTATGAACCAAAGAAATTTTTTTTAGCAATCCTTAATCCCCACACTGGGTATAGTTTTCCATAAGAACTCATGACCAACATCAGATTACTTAAATATGTGGAACTTTGCTAAAGATATAGAGAACTGGTTAAATTCCATTTGGGGAATTACATTTTTACTTGCCATCAATAGCAGTAGAGTTGAAGTTTCCGCTGGATTAAAATTTATTCATTTCCTGTGCTCAGCCATCCTAACGCATTATTATTCAACTGTTAAATATCCATTTAATAATACCCTAAAGGTAACCACATTTTAATTGAAGGGAAAAATGTATCAGTCGGTATGCACGTGGTTGCACATGCTTGAATGATCTGATGTGGATTGATTTCCTTTGCTCATGAATTAACATTCTGATTTATAGCATGTCATTTTTGAATTACTTAAGAAATACCAGACTAGGTCACACCCAGCCCCATGTCCTGACTCTAATGCCAACAAACGTGTGGAACAGAGGTATTGCCACACCCTGACTTCAATATCAGATTTGGGAAATTTTCAGAACAACCCAAACCCCCTTAAATAATTCCACTTGGATCTGTAGGTCAAAGTAAACTCTTCTTGCACCTGCTCATATTTTCTCTCTCAGCCCCTTTCGTGATTCTATAAATTTCTAGCACATCACGCCACAGCCCTTAGAATTCCAGGCAGCAAAGCGATTTTTCTCTAGTCAGTTCTTAGGCTGAAATCTGACACCCACAGTCCTTACTTGCCACCCTTTCGATCTTTTCTAGCTTGCTGCGTCGTCGTGTAACAGAGCATGCAGCAGCCAGCCCAAGGGGAGAGGGCCAACGTGCGGGATGGGGCAATGCCAAAAAGGCTGGATGGGTCTGTTTCCTGCCCGTGCGACAAGAGAAGGGCTTGGGCTGAGAGCACGGGCCGTCAGGACCACAGAGACTGTTGTGTGTTTAGGTGGGCCTAACTCCAAAAAGACAAAATAAGCAAGGCATTTTTGGCAGAAGACCTTATTTGCTGTCCACAGTGCAGTAGCTTGTGTAACCCACTCTCGAGCATGGATCCCGGCATCCAGCCAGATAGCCGGCTTGTCTCCTCCGGTGCTGAACTGCAAAACAAACGTGGCAATGTGAACGGCTCCACCGAGGCGAGGCGGCATCTCAGCCCCTCCTTTCCCCCCACCTCAGGTCCTTCTCTGTCCCCCTTTCTGTTCTTGATGTGATTGAAAGAGGAGATGCAGACAATGACGCTGTCAATTAACTCTTCTCATTTAAGGTGGATTTTCTTTTGTCCCTTTTTTAAAATGTAAGCTTAAATGCAGGCTAACAAGCTGGACATGGGCTTTTTCTCCTTTGATGTTTATAAAAAAATCCTTGCAGATAACGTAATGACATGAAAATATGTTCATACGTTATAAATTAGAAAAAAAACAGGTCACAGAAATGTATACCATTTATTAAAAGATTGTTCATCAGATTTTGTTCTGGAGACCACATAAAAAAGACTTCATATATTAATATATACACACACACATACGAGAAAAAGGGAGAGGACAAAGAAGAAAGGAAAAAGAGAGAAAGAAGTAGAAAAATACACAACATTGTTAATAGCTGTTGTCCCATAGTTGTAGAATTAGAATTACTAGGATTTTTTCCTTTTTGAGGGGTTTGTTTTTTTACTTTCCAATATTATGCAATGATAATGTTATTTTTGTTATAAAAATGCTCATAACCTTTTGAGACCTTCATAAAAACAGGATGGCAGGTTCTAGAGGTGCTTTCCAGAGTTTAAATTTTATGATCTCAGTGAGTTTTATTTGGAACAGTGGTTTTGCCAATTGGATCAGTAAATGGGGAGGAAAAGATTATTTTTGCACCATCAACTTCTATCTCCGTGCAGCATTCTAAACATAGCAGATAAGGTAAATGAGAAATGCAAATCCTTGCTAAAAATTACATTTCACGGGTTTTGAGAGTTTTAGTTGAATGTTGAATGTTTAGTTGAATGTTTTGTGCCTTTTCCTCTAAAGGGCTCAAATGTAAAAAGCAGGGAACTTTCAAAAACATTTAACATCCTCAACTACCAAACCACCCTGGAAAATGGAAGGCCAGGAAAGTCCAAGGCCAGGAGAATCTGGGGTTTCCTGACCTAGTTGGGGGGTAGGTGGAGAAAACAAAAAGAAAGAGTAGTAAACATTAGCAAATGTACCCCAGTGTTATAAAGTAAGCAAACCACTCCTTTCAGGCTTGCTTTGGGGAAAAAAATGCTCTGGAGAAATCCATCTGTCCCAGTTAGTTGGTTCCCAGCCATAAGGTTTCCCAATTTAGCAAGGAGTTGTGACATTACCTCTTCTTTATTTATTTATTTTTCTTAACAAACTCTTTCTAGGAAATCTGGGGAAATAATTTTCACTCTTTTTCAGGGCAGAGCGCAAAAGCTTGAAATTATCAGCACTAAGACAGGGATTACAATTGGAGCAAAACCCTAAACTAAAAAACTATCACCGAAAAGAAAAAAAGGCTTCGTTCAGGGCATTTGCCTTTGCGGCTTAGCTGTCAATCATCCTTCTGCACGCTACGGGAACTCTTCTTTTTTTTTAAACTGCAGCTCAGGCGATTACTCGATGCCTTTTCTAACTGGTTTAAAAAAAAAAAAAAGAGTAAAGAAAAGAGAAGATGAAGGGCGGAAAAGGGCAGAGAACTCCCACCTTGATTAATTACAGAAGCCTCCCCGCCCCCACCTCCCCCTGCTCGGCTCCCATTGGCGCCGTCGCCCCGTCCCCCCGCGCGCATCCGTCGGACGTGAGCACTAACTCACTCCTGCAGACCTGCGTCAGCCTGCGCAGGAAGAGGGGAAAAGAAAGGGGTGGGGGTGGATGCCCAAAACCAGCGAGGACCGGTTAGGAGGGGGATGGAAAAAAAAAAAAAAAGAACCGCTCTGCAAGCTGAGACTGCGGGCCAGCCTGGGGGAAGGGAGATTCTAGAAGCATCGGGAGGAAAAACCGCCGCTGCGCCGTGTACCTTGAGCACGTTCATAGGCCGTTTCTCAAAAGAAGAGCCAATATTCACTTTGCTCACTAGACCAGGGTGCTCAGCCACGAGGTTATCAGTTTCTTGAGAAATCTAAAATGTTTCAAATGAATACATAAGACATTTGCACGTGAACGACCTGATGTGATGCATTCGTTAGTGATTTTTTCCCCTCGCCTCCATTCCCGTGCCCTGGGGTGCAGTGGAGAGGGGGGTGCTGGAGGGTTGGGGACGTCCAAGCTAAGCGGTAAAGAGCCAGCCGGCGTCTGCAGGGGCTGGAAAGGAGCAGCCAGCCGTTCTGCTGCGGCGGTGCCGGCTCTTTGCAGTTTTGCGCAGAACAAAATGGCCCTGCTCTGGCTTGCCTGTGGCTTCCTCGACCCCTGCCCTGCGGCTGGGCTTCTCCAGCTATGAAGCTTCCCGGCCTCGCTAGCACAGGGACACAAACATGAGTGGTCCCCAAAAGGATGGCTGTAGAGGAGGGCGCCACAAAACGCAGCCGGGCCAGCTTAGGCCTGGGGACAATGAGGTGCCTGCCGGGAACGCACTAAAGCCACCAACTACTCTGGCTCCCATTTTCCAAGGGTGATTGAAATTATGCGCTTCCGGGGCGCTCAAGCTGTGTCCACTGCTGGAACTGAAACATGTCCGGGCGCGTCTGGAGAGTTAATGGGGTGAAAACAGCCCCTCCAGCTGTTGCCAGCATTTGCACTCCGTAGGAGGACACCAGTTTGTGTGGCCGGCAAGGGGAAGAGAGAGGACATCTTTTCTCCACTCGCTTTTGTTCTTTACTGTCTGTATTGGTCCACAGACTCTTATCTGAAATCCTTGGGGCCATATATATTTCAAATTAAAAAATTTCTTTTGAAGAGGGAGATTTAACAAAGGTAATAGGAAATATGTATTATATATTACACATGGGACGTTGCTCCATATTCTAGCACATTAATATTTCTGGCAGTGAAACAAATGGGTTGCGAGTCAGTTCAGGTCAGATTTTGCTCCCAAATGAGTTTAGGTCAGATCAGGTTTTGCCACCAGATAAATTAGAGGAAAAAATATTTCCGAGCTCTTTGCATTTTAAAATTGCTGACTTGGTGGCTTGGTGCCAGAAACCTCCATTTTGGCTCTTCCCTACTCCCGGCCTCATGCCTGAACCCCGCAACAGCTCTCCCCTCATGCCCCCTTCTATCCCCTCCTCCTAAGTCATTTAGTGCAGATGACCCCCTGCACCCCAAGAACAACTCTGTGTCACAAAAAGGTAATGCAGCACTGCCCGGGAGCCGCGTAGCAGCGTGGAGCACCAGCTGCAGGAAGGGGGCATTCTTCACAGGACCAACATCGGCAAGGACAGCACGGGCTACGTGAGGCTTTGCTACCATGAGGCCTTGGAGCCTTGGGCAGGTTGCAAGACCCGCCATCCCTGGCAAGAAGGCAGAGGCACCAAGGCGGCCCCTGATTCTGTGATCAGTGGCAGCTGTGAAGCAGAGCTGTCACACGGCTCAGCTCTGCCGACAGCACAGGTCAGAGGCAGCAAGGGGGCTGAGAGGAAGCGCATGAGCAGGAGAGGGCTGTTTGTAGGCTCGCTTTAGACACTCTCGGACACTTCCAAGGTAGCTGGGTGGCCGGTGGGCTTCAGGTCCTGCATTAAGCAGGAGCAAGTGTGGAGCCATGACACTGATGCTGGCTATGAAATCCTAGGGAAACCTGGAGACGTTAGGAAACAAGAGAATCATTTCTAGGTCACTTAATCACCATGTGGAAGTGCAGGCCCTGTCATCATAGGAGAGAATGGGCCATTTCTCTGATGTTCATTTGGAAACACCTACCTCTTCCAAGGTATGGTAGGCCCCAAAGTTGAAGTTCCCACTGCGTTCTCTTCTCTGATTAAATAGCATTTCTTCCCTCTCTTTGTCCAACAGAACCTAAGATAAGTTAGGTTATAACCAGTTAGCTCTATGATTAATTTATAGCAATGCATTTCAGTGTACAATTGTGAAAGAAATGGTGACACTCAGGTCCCTAGTACCAAGCTTTCCTCTTCCTGACTGGTAGGCTTTGCGGTCATGGCTTTCCCTTACTCTGGCAGCACTCCAAAAGCGGACAGGGCATTGATGGCACTTCCTGCTAGTCAGATGCTGCAGATGCCGTGGTGGAATGGGAGCACGGCCTTATGCTCATACCCCCTTTCTGGGAACTCAGGGCCTAAGTTAACCTCTAATCAAAAACTAAATCAGGGCCGGGTGTGGTGGCTCATGCCTGTAATCCTAGCACTCTGGGAGGTCAAGGCGGGAGGATCGCTCAAGG
>CAUYRT010077165.1:0-31527 GCA_963574885.1 Lepilemur ruficaudatus
TATATGTTTTTGGTTGGCCAATTAATTTCTTTCTATTTATAGTAGAGACGAGGTCTCGCTCTTGCTCAGGCTGGTCTCGAACTCCTGACCTTGAGCGATCCGCCCGCCTCGGCCTCCCAGAGTGCTAGGATTACAGGCGTGAGCCACTGCGCCCAGCCAGGCTCAGATTTCTGGTACTTTCTCCCAGCAGAGTCATGGGGCCTCACAGAGACACAATGGGGTTGAAAGCATATAACTCTGAACATACTTCCCATTTCCAGATCACACCACCTATATATAGTGTGCTGTGTCTCCATATTTCTGTAACTCCTATAATTATCTTGTAAAAAGCATGACTGGGCCAAGAGAGGTGGCTCATGCCTATAATCCCAGCACTTTGGGAGGCCAAAGCAGAAGGATCGCTTAAGGCCAAGAGCTCAAGACCAGCCTGGGCAACATAGCAAGACCCTGACTCTACAAAACATTTTAAAATTAGCCAGGTGTAGTGGTGCATACCTATAGTCCCAGCTACTTGGGAGGCTGAGGCAGGAGGATCACTTGAGCCCAGGAGTTGGAGGCTGCACTCCAGCCTGGACAACAGAACGAGACCCTCAAAAAAAAAAAAAAAAGCATAATCATATTGCATTGTTTCCTTAAGTGCTCAGGTCTCACATGTAAACATTTAAAATTATGGTATTTCTAAGCCTGGGTTACTCATTTTCTCACCTTTTAAATATACTGAAAGGCTAAAGTTATAAAAGTAGCCCCTCTTCTCCTGAGCTCTGGCAGGCCTAGGCTATACACTGGCCAGGGGAGCTAACCCAGCACAATGTCATCTTCTATCTACCACGGATGATGACTAGAACTCTCCAGGCGCACGTGTCTGGAGAAACAAGAAAGGGAGTTTCCCAATCCACATCCTCTTCTCTGGTGTGCTTGCCTGCCCAGCTGCAGTCAGGACTGAGACTTGGAATGCTTCTGGGCGTGGGACGGAGAAACCAGGGGATAATTTACACGCAGAGCTTCTCTGTAAGGACAGCAGGGGAGCCAGGGCTCAGGAAAATATATAGCGTCATGATTCAGAGGGTTTGCTTTTCAGTGTGTGAAGCAATTCCTCCTCCTCCTCTGCCTCAACGGCCTTGCTGATGCTTAAAGAAGATGGGGTGAACAAATAACGGCACCCAAGTGCGAGGAGGCACGGGACAGGCAACACCACTGCCGACCTCCTCAGTGCTCAGCACCCGGCCAGTGCCCTCACTTGGTCCTGACATGCAACAGCCTCTGTGACAGTTCTCTAGTCACTCTCTCTGCCCCACCATCCTCGGCCCGCTGACCTGCTGACACCCACCTGTAAGCCACATCACCTGCGCTCCCCTGCCTCCTGGTTCAGCTACCCAGGGACCCCAAGGGAGACTGGAGGAACGAAGAGAGGTCAGGGTATTTCTTCCAGCTCCCTCTCTCCTCGGGTGCCACAACCTTGGGCCCCATTCCTCCTGGACACCAGCTCTTTCTGGCAGCTCCTCCTCCACAGTCCCGGATCTCTCTGTGCTGCAACATCTCGACCTCCTGCCCTGTTCCCTCAGCCCCAGCGGTGATCCAGGTTTTCCACTGTTGCTAGTCCCGCTGCCTTGGTGGATCCCTCAACTCGGCCAGCAGCTCTGTAATTATTCCTTCATTAGTCTTCCTTCAAGCCATCTGAGGTGGATTCTGTTTCCTGCCAGGAGCTCTGATACTGCCTCTCATTTTCAACGCAACTGTTTCTGCAAATGAGATGAAATGCACAGATGTGGGTCGATGAGCATGTGGGGGCATTTCTAAGAGTTCATTTTCCTGGTGTAAGTACAAGGCTGAGAAGAGCTGATGATAAAGCTCATTCAACATCCACGTGGCTTTGAACCCAACTGCAAATCCAATCGAATGGCCGCAGCTATCCCAAGCCATGGTTGAGGGCCTCTAAACTCTGTCCATAGCAGGCGCACAGGGGTGATTTTACTTATCCTCGCTTTCTGCTACCTGCTTACTAAGAGGGAAAAGAACGCTGAGGGGTTCATGAAACACTTCGAGCTTCTTTGGGGAATTCGATCCACAAGGAGGATCACGGCAGTAGCTGCATGTCAACTGACTTCAGATACACTGCAGACAGCCCTGTAAGGAAGCCGCCTTTATCTCTACCTACCAGAGGAGTAGAAAGATTCAGAGATGGACCAGCAACTTGCCTGGGCCTGACCCCGAGGCTGTTCTTTTCTCCCCACTGCACTGTTTCTTATAAGAGGGAGGTAAGATCAATGGTCTCCAAGTTACTAGTGAACTGAGCCCAGAGGGATCAGGCTCCCCAGTTTTAGGCAAATCAAAGACACCAAAGAAAGAGAATTTTAATCTCGAGGATAAACAACTAGCTCAGAAGTCGGTAAATAAGAGCTCTCTACTATATAAGTGAAAAAAACGTGTGTAGTATGTCTGTGCAGTGTAACTTGCACGGTATAATCCCAGCATGGATGTAGGTATGGGAGGGGTGTGTCTATAATAATTATGCATAAAACTTGTCAGCAATAGTTATTTCTATGAAGGTGAGAGACGCGAGCTCTTCTGATCAGTTTGAATTTTCTATCATGAGCATGAAACTTTATTTAAAGAATCAGAAAGGAGGAAGAGAGGGAAGTAGGCTAGCTTGTATGAACTCTTAGACCAACGGTCCTTAACCTTCACTGCACACAGGAATCCCCTGCAATCACTGGGACCAGCCTCTGCACGGACTTGGTCTGAGGTGTGTCCCAGGCACTGGAAGACTTGAAACTCCCCCAGGCGATTCCAATGGGCAGCCAAGATTAAGAGCCACTCCTTTATCAGTCAGGACAAAATTGAGACCAGAGATGACAAATTAGGGGTCTTGATCTTTGGTGTGCCCTCCACTGGCAATCTGGTAAAGCCTATGGATGCTGCTTCCAAATAATGTTTTTAAATGCATAAAATAAAACACAAAGTATTACAAAGCAAACAAATTAGATTTAGTTATTACAAAATTTTTAAATTGTGATATGGGATGAGCACCTCTTTATTAATACAACAACTGATAAGATCTAAAAGTGGTTCTGTTATCTACCGTCATTTTGAAATAGTGATAGGTGGAAAAAATATTTAGAGATCTCCACAATCACTGCAATGCAGTATCGATTTATGGACGACAGTGGTCAAGGTACTTCTAATACTACGTTGGTCTGTTGCCTATATTCATAACTGAAGAAAATGCCAACTTTCAGTAAGAATTCAGAGTATGTTTTTTCCCATCTGGGCTCAGACTTCTAGGTAGAGAGAGAGGAAGAGGAGGGGTGGGTGCAATTAGAGAACAGTTACAGGACTGCCCATCCCAACACTGGTTCTACCACTAGGTGTGAGACCTCAGCCCGAAGAGAAAAACAAACAAACAAACAAATACCAACTTCAATCACATGCTAATTTCCAGTACAGGCTGTTCCTTTTATCTTTTTCTTTTCTTTCTTTTTTTTTTTTAAAGTAACTGTAAGGCTCCTTCAAGACATGAAAAATGTACATTTCCTGAAAACTAACTACACTATATATTTTAATTACAGCAATGCTTTTCAAGTACCACTTCATGTGAAAAGATCTCTGTTTCTTCCACTAAAAAGACTCAACTGTTTTATCTGCCTCAAGACATCCATCACACGAGTGCCAATATCTTGGGATTTAAAAGGGGGCTTTTTGAAACTTTTTAAGTGCTTAATCAATAGGCTCCTTTTCATATAGTGCTATGCTGTCTGCATAGAAACCGAACACTTTTTTTCTTTAATCTGAATTAGAAATAGCATTTACCATGTATTGAGTTGCTACTATACTTCAGGTACAGTGCTAGGTTCTTTTTCCTGAATTACAGTATTCTAGAGCTCATATCCATGCTATACCATTATCCCACCTTTCTAATAAAGAAATAAAATAATTAAGGACTTCAAAACAGCCTGATGGTACAAAAATCACTCTCTCAGGAAAAAAAGGAGAGAGAGAGAGAGCCTAGACTACATTAACATTTGTGTTGAAATTCCAGTTATAATTGAAAAGGTATTTACTTTTAACTAAACAATAAAATATTTGCTGGGGATGGGAAGGGACTACCACACCTACTTATTCTAGCAACAGACTAAGCTAAGAATCTCAAAGGCCTATTTTTTTTTCATAGCCACACTTTTCTAATGACTCCAGAATTTTTAACATTCCTGCTGTTCATGAAGTGATACAGCACTCCAGTGAAATGCAGGAGGGGATGGCATTGTCAGACCAGCACACGGGCATGAGCTGCAGACATATGTACCCAGCAATCTGGGACGCCCTGGGAGACAGAACTTAGCAGACGGGTCAGGGAGGTTCCCAGGCCATCTCAAGTCCATTAGAGACAACAGCATTACCTTCACATTGGTAGCTTCTCATCCCGTAACTACCAGGGAGCTTCTGAAAGGACCCTACTCAATCATTTTGATTCTAAATGTTTTCAAAACTCATTTCCTTTGATTTTTATGTGCAATGGGCTATGAGAGTAGGGAGGCTGTTTTTTTTTTTTTTTTTTTTTGCCCCTTATGAAATCAGTTCCTCATTAAGGCAATTAATGGGGATGGGCGAAGCTCATAATTAATGAGTTGCTTCAAAGTTAGCCAAACACCACAACATAACTAACAATGCCCCAAACTCTCCTAAAAGCAGAGTAGACTGGGGGAAAGAACCCACAAAAGAGAGATCACAGGGAAAACAGCAGGCTAACCAACAACACAGACTCCTTTAGAACAGTCAAACAGGAAGTCTCAGCGGCACACATTTTGTTCTCAACAGCCTTTTGCACCGGGTGGAAATGAACAAGAGGTGAGTGTAGAGAGACTGGAGGAGGGACGGGGGTGTCAAGAAGGAGAAAGGACTGGCAATATTATTAAGTCCTAGCAAGTTTAAGGCACTTTCACATGTCATTAAGTCCTTTTGTTTTTCCCACTATCTCCTCTTCAACGTTAAAATGAAACTGGAAGTCAGAGAGGTTAAGTGACTTGCCCAGGAACACACAGCTAGTAACAGCAGTCAGAACTGGGAGGCAGGTCATCCTAGCTAAGGGCGATGCTCTTTCTCTTGTCCCTCACCCCTCAGATTTTATTACTTCCTGTTCAAATTTTAAGGCTCAGGAAAATTGCACCCCAGGTTCCTAGGTCATAATCTGTTGGAGGGAAGGGGAAAACATCAATCATATACAAGAAGTCAGAAGAAGGTGGGGAGCGAACAGCCCAATTTTTCAAAAGCAGGTGGGGGTTGGGATGAATTCCAGAAACTATCCATGTGGAGGAGCATTCAAGTTCCACAAGTGAGTATTCAGCAAACGTTTTGTGATCACTTTAAAAAGGTGGTCTGCACAGCACAATGAGTGTGGACAGACCCAGGCAGGACAAGGTAACCTCATGCCCTTTCTGGAAAGGACCCCTTAGTTGGTCCCCCTGGAGACAGTGCAGAGACACAAGGCATCTGTTTCAACAAGCCATATGACCTGGTCTCCCATGCGCCATCACTCCCAAGGACCCAAGGACATCATCCAAGGACCTGTCCAAACCAGTAGCCTTCAAAACTATTTCGGTCTCTCATTTCATCAGCCAAAACAAGCATGCAACCCTAAGATACGTTAATTTATTTTAAAATTAAAAACATGTAGTACTGCCAACTTATAAATATTAATAAAACTTAAGACCTTAAGTTTTAGAGGAAAAATAAATATAAGTTAAAGTTTTCACACTTCTCTTCCCATTCCCCAAAGGATTATCCTGAGCACCAAATTTTGGAACTCACTGCCCTAGACTTGCAACATAGTGGCTGCTTGGAGCTCAGTGACCTTCATCTTCACTCCATCTTGAGCCACATCCCTGACACACCTTGTCCAGGTTCACTGTCTGGGCCTCCACTCCCAAAGCTGAGGGCCTGCTCTTTGCAAAGAGGAGCAAACCAGGGCCAGGGAGATGAGCTACTTCACTCCCTGCCCACTTCTCCCCCTCTATTTTGAGATAAAATTAACATAACACAGAATCAACCTTTAAAACTGTATAATTCAGTGGCTTTGTATACATTTGCCATGTTGTGAGAGCATCACTTTTAGCTCCAAAAAGAAACCCCAGACCCATTTATAGGGTTCTCCCCATCCCCCTGCCCTGGCAACACTAATCAGCTTCCTGTCTCTGTGGATTTACCTATTTCCTGACCAAAGGAGTCACACAATGCCCCCTTCAATTCTGAAATAACTCTGCCCTTCCTGATCCACCCCTCCAACCTCCTCCCAGGAGGCCGCCTCTCTTCTGGACCTTTGACCTGTGTCTCACATCTGTCCTAACACCCCCGACCCCACTCCTGCCTGTATCTTTAAAATCTCCCTCTGAACTGGCTCTTCTCTAAGACTTTGAGCAATTCTCTCATCCTTTAAAAGGCAAAACGAACACTTCCCTTATCCCTTCCACTTGTCAAGACAGCCCTACCACCTTCCTTGCCTTCTCAGCCTTGGACTCATTCCATAGCATTTGCAAAGGTCTTTGGAGATTTCCAAATTGACAAAAGCAATGAAAGTGTAGAAGGCCTTAGCTCACCAGTGCCCTCTGGTCATGTGACATGTGTCACCTCAGGTAAATAGTGACTTGACCTCCCTGCGCCTCTGCTCATCTGTAAAACAGAGATCAGAATAACACTTACCTCACTGGGGTTTTATGAAGAACAAATAAGTATAAGCACCTAATGTGCTCATCAATGTTCCAAGCATACTGTAAGGGGTCCAAAAGTATTATCACTAAGGTCAAGATTATCTGTCCTATAAAATCCTCCACCCAGGCAGGACCAGGCCTCTCTGGGCATTCCTTCACTTTGACTCAGCTTGTAAATGCAGAAATTTTCCAAGGACTGGCTATTCCAGGGTAACACTCTTTTCGGGGTGATAACATTCAGTCTCCTAGCTTTAACTGCTGCCTGACGCTGGCAACACCTAAGCCCATGTATCCAGGTCCTTACCCTCCCAGGCTCAGCGCAGCTTTGCACTCACATGGGAACACTTGTGCCACACGTCAGCAACCCTAGGATGTCTTGAACTCATCTTGCCCCAAATTAAAAGTCATCCTCCCATCATATCCCTCAGCCACCACTGCCTGTCCCCTCCACTTCGGGTTCCCCAGACCTCTTGTGGGGACCACTGCTGTAGCCGGCCCCTCCTGCCCCAGTCTTATTCTGTTCCCTCCTCTTCCAGGAATAGCCCATCTGAAATCCAAATCTGCCCATGCCACACCCCTGCTTAAACCCTTTCGGGTGTTCTTTGCTGTTCTCAGAAGGAAGCCCAAATACCATTCCAGGGAAGGCTTTCCTGGCCTGATCCCAGCCCCAGCAGCCCCTGCCCTGCCCTCTGTGCCCTGGGAATGCTAATGCTGGCAGCAGTGCTGGAGTAGCCCACATGGCCCCCTCTGCTGGCAGTGCCTTTCCCACCTGATTCTCCCAAACTGTGCACATCTTTAAGGATCAGATCAGGCACCACAGCCTCCAGGAAGCTTTCTCTGATGCTCCAGATTGTATTAAGTACCCTGCCCATCTGAAACTGACTAACTTTTGCTGTTTATGGGTCTGTTTTCCTCATTAGGCTGCAAGCTCTCTGAAGACCCTCATTATCTCCTCCATCCACCCATCCATCCATCCAACCATCTACCCACCCACCCATCCATCTATCCACCCACCCATCCATCTATCTGTCTATCTACCCATCCATCTATCTACCCATCAACCCATCCATCCGTCTATCCATCCACTCACCCATCCATCCATCTATCCATCTACCCACCCACCCATCCACCCATCCATCCATCTATCCATCCACCCACCCACCCATCCATCCATCTATCCATCTACCCATCCATCCACCCACTCACCCATTCATCCATCTATATCCATCTACCCACCCATCCATCCATGCATCCATCCACCCATCTATCTATTCATCTGCCCATTCATCTATCCATCCACCCACCGATCCATCTATCCATCCATCCATTCAACAAAAACGTCCCAAGAGCCTACATTGGGCCAGGTACTGGAAATACAATAATGAATAGGGCACACATGGTTCCTGCCCCCAGGCAGCTGGCAGTAGAGCAGTGGTGACCACCACATCCCCCGTTTATTAGTCCATTTTCTGCTGCTATAACAAAATACCACAGACTACGTAATTTATAAAGAACAGAAGTTTATTTGGCTCATGCTTCTGGGGGCTGGGAAGTCCAAGAGCATGGTGCCAGCATCTGTCTGGCATCTGGCAAGGCCCTTCTTGCTGTTTCATAAAGTGGAGGAGGAGGAGAGAAGGTGAAAGCCAGCATGTGAGACAGAGAAGGAAGTAGGCCAAACTCATCCTTTTTATCAGGAACCCACTACCAAAATAACTAACCCACTCTCATGATAATGGCATTAATCCTTTCATGAGGGCTCTAATCACCTCTTAAGGTCCCCACTTCTTAATACTTTTACAATTAAATCACAACATGAGTTGTGGAGGGGACATTCAAACCATAGCACCCCCCATAGCAGCCACGCAGCATGGGCTCCGGAGCCAGGCTCCAACAGTTGAAATTCTGGCTCCACCACTTGTTAGCTGTGAAACCTGGGGCAAATTATTTCATCTTTCTGTGCCTCTGTTTCCTTGTCTCTAAAATTAGAACAGTAGCACCTAGCTACTACTTTTTTTTCTACTAATTCATTTTGCTAATCTATTTAGCTAATATACATAAATTGATGGGACGTATCCATAACACTGATAGCACCTACTAAATGCTTTGTACAAGTTAGCCATTCTTCCTATTGCTGGAGCAATGGGAGTGTTTATTAAAGGGCCACACCATGGATGTGGGGACAAGTGTTATATTCACCTTTGTGTCCTGTGCCTGGTATTAAGTACCCAGCAAATGTTTATCAAGCCATGCTGGTGGGCCCTCCAGGGACGGTTCACTGGCTCAGCGTCAAAGACGTTTACAGCTGGCAGTCACACTGAACAACATCTGACCCGACTCGCCCACTTTTGTGGAAGAGACAGAGGGTCACAAAGCTCGTTAGTGGCAGGGAAAACACCAGTCCCCAGATGCCCTGTCTTGCCAGCAGGTGCCTGGTTCCCCATTCTATGCAGACTGGCGTGACACACAGCAGCACAGCCGTTGGGCATTTTTCTGGCCCACTGTCTCACAGCAGAATGGCTGCTACTGGCCACCCCAATTCCTCTTTTCTCCCCTTGCTTCACCTTCTCATGCCTCTCCTCCAACCCTGTATTCTTTTTCTCATTTCTTATGGCCGGTGGTTCTCCTATCTCCAGGAAAAAGCCTGGCTCTTCACAAAGACAACCAGAGATCATTGTCCTCTTCAGGGAGTGGCTCAAACCAACCACAGGGGCAGGTGAAATCCCTGAAGCCCAGAGTCCCTTTCTGAGCCCTGCTGGTCACTCCTGATGTGGGGAGGTCTTCCTCAACACCAGCAAGTTTCATCTTGCCTACTTTAGGATTCATTCTTTTTCAGTGCTCTAAGGGTCAGAAGGCAGATCCCCCTTAACCCGGGTATAAATGAAGGCCAAGTGTCAGCTCTCAACTGAAAGCTGATTCCCAGATGTCTGACCAAGTATGTAACTCCCGCCCATGCCTCTGCTTGCTCTAGGCTGCCAGCAGTGGCCTTTGGATGGCAAGTCATTTTCTGGCACTGCTGACCTGATGACAAATGGTAATCTAGCAAGACTGTTTTACAGGCTGTGGTATTTACAGAACTGCCCTGTTAGGAAACTTTTGCTTTCACACCTCTCAGCTGGCCTAAACGGCCACAAGAGAATGTGACACTGTGAACAAATAAATCCTGGGGTGCTGTGCAAGGCTCTTGATTACCTTTCATGGCTGGGCTGCAATATCATTTATAAGTACCTTGTGCTTTATCCATCTTCGCGTCTGGGCCTCCACCAGGTGTGTTCACACGTGTATGTCTGAGGCTCACAGACGCATAGAGAGCCAGGAGCCATAGTGTGCCGGGGATTTTTATCTCAACATCTCATAGTAATGATTATACCACACACAGATTTGCCTTGATAATAACACAGCCACGGCCAGAGCACTAAAAACAGTCGTAGTAAATGTGTATCTACATACCTTACTATTGAAGAATTCATTGTATGGATCTATATTTTAACAGCCACTGGCTATGAAGATGTTTACCCTAGATATGAGATTTTATGACTCTTACTTTGTCTTTCTCGTAGATGCTAAAGCATATCCATTTCTCTGGCCAAAGGGAACTCTGACATTGCCTTAGAGGAATTTCTCTTTGTCTTTACACTTAGTGCAGGACTCGGTTCTTCCATCTGTGCCTTACCAATTCATCCGTGGATGGAGCAGCCTGACTTAACCGCATGCAATGGAAAGCAGGCAGGCTCTGGAATCAGAGCTCTGCATTAAACCCCGACTCTGTACCTTATTAGTAGCGGGACATACGTCCCCTTTTATGCCTGTTACCTGAGCATAATCATCAATAGCACTCCCTTTCATTCTCAAAAGTGTCCAGCTTTGGATGTAAATTGTATGGTCCCTTGCTTACTATGTAAGTCATCATAGGCAAGACGCTTAACTACTCTGTAAAACAGTTTCACGTTCTTTCAATGAAAATAAGAAAACCTAATATACGAGGTTGTCCCATGCATGAAATTAGACAGGATGCACAAGGCTTGGTTATGGGAGTGCCTTGTATTCCCGTGAACACCAGCTGCCACACTAGAAAGGTCCACTCTCTGGAAAAAGTGTTTGTCCCCATGTGAGGTCCTCAAGTTTGAGTTGTCAAGTGGAATAAAGAACTTGTATTTGCTATTTTTTATTGTGATATGGTCTACCTGTATCCAGCAGCTACATAATTAATTCTGTCATCTATCTGACCAGAAGATGAATCACTCATGGCTATTTTAACTCTTTATTTACTCTCTACAAAGTAAAATTTATTTACTTTATTTATTTACTTTATTTACTCTCTACAAAGTAAAATTAAGACAAAAATTCACCCCAAACCAAACCTCTATGAAATAGGCCAAGGGAACACACTCAGAATTCACGGGAGGTAGGAGATCCATCAAACTGAATGAAACTGTTACTTTTCAGCCAATGAATTTGGTGAATTTCTTGCTTTCTCAAGCCAAAAAAAAAAAAAAAAAAAAGCCCTTGCCTTGTAGATTCAATGACAAAAGGGACAGCTTCTCGATAAAAGGATCTTAGGTATCTCACTTTAAAAATTAGGCCTCGTCAATTGTACTCACAATCTTGTACACGAATCTGTAATATCAATCAGTGCCTCAGGAAGCAATAGCATTTTGCTATTCCTGTTCACACACAAAAAAGAAAAACAGATGAGATGCTGTCACTTCATTGATAAGCTTGTTAAACACACATATACATTCTCTTTAGGTCTTAAATGAGCAGTAGGAATATAATGTAATGGGATTGCTCCTACATCCTTATGGGGGTGGCTTATCCTCAGTGAGAAATTTGATCAGTAGCTAAATCCATAGAAAAATGAAGGGGAAATTTTTGAGACTACTGGATTCCAATCTTCAGCATAATATTTTCTGAAACAAAGAATGAAAAATTATTATTCCCAGTATCATTGAATACAGTTGTCCAAGGGATTAGTGTTGAATACATGACAAGCCCTCCCCCACTCCAACTTCTAAAGAATCAGAAAGGAAATGTTCAGCATTTTCAGGCTCTAAATATAGACTTAGATGCTATGAGAGGAAAAAGATGCACATGGTAGCACAACAATGACTCTGTGTCTGGAGGACGGCAAGGCACAGTGCAATAAGCTCTTCTGTGGCAGTCATTTTCCTATCAACAGAAGTTTCTAGAAACATAAAAAAGTTGACTCCACTCCCAGAAATCCAGTTACAGCAGCAGTACAGCACCCTCTAGGCTGGACTCACTGGGTGGCGATCTAGCAAGCAAGATGAAGTGCCTGTCTATGGAGCCATGCCCTAATTTCTGGAGTATGCTCCTTCCCCCACAAGCCAAACGGCAAGAGGAAACACCCCCCCACAGCCACTTGTGCACCATACTTCTTGGGCAATGGGGCATTTCTTAGAGTCACGTGGGTGATCAGGTAGCTGTGAAGCATACAAAGCGGAAAACAGGGTGTTGGTGTCTTTATGGGGACTTTTCCTGCAGAATGTCTGTTCTTTTTCTCCACTTGAAAAACTGGAGCAGAAATCATACGTCTGCTTAGGATTCAGATAATCAGCACGTTTTGGCTTTAAATGCATTGTGTACCTTGTACCGATAGACACAGCCTTGCTGGAGGAATGTTCTGACAAACTTGCCTTTTCATGAATAATAGAAGAGTGAGCCAAGGGTAGAGCTGAATTCTTTGACCAGGTCTAAGAAGAAAATAAGCCAACTGGAGATAAGCCCATATTCACTCCACATCCCACATCTGACACCCTCAAGGAAAAGCCAGGTCAGCAGGAGGTCAAATCCTGAGAAGGGTACGAACAGGAGAGCGGTGGCATGTGTAGGGTCCAGAACACATCACAGTCTCACTCTACCATTTCGGTACCACAGACCCTTTAGGGGACTAGAAAGGCCTATGGACCCCTTCTCAGAAGGATTTCTTAAATGCATAAAAGGAAATACACAGGACTGCAAAGGGAATCAATCATATTTAAATAGAGGTACCAAAATATTTTTTAAATTGGGACATAGTACTACATGTGCCTGTTTATTAACATATTAAAAAACACTACCTAGCAGCAGGTGTAACAACCACCATAATTTCAAAGTGGTAAGTATTGATATTTCAACGTATCTGTTAATCATCTTGTAGTAAGATATGAAAATATTGGATTTTTATTGGTGACAAAGTCACAAACAATTCTAATGCTACTGTAATTTACAGCCAACATTCAAAAGTGAAAGGACGGCCAAATTTTTGCTAGAGGTTAGTGAAAGTGAAGTTGTATAATATTTTCTCATGCAATGCAGCAGTTCATATGGAACTCGTGGAATAACCTGATTTCACCCCCTTCTCCTGCAGCTATTCCAGAATGATGTGGAAACCTGGAGACCTACATGGGAGCCCTGGCCTAGCAAGAGCCACAAAGCACACATACGGGCGAGTGGCAGTTCTGCAGCAAGGACAGTGTTCTAAACTCTATTAGCTCCAAAGCCCCTGGCTTATAGCAAACTTATAACACCCCTTTACTACCTGGAATCAAATTCTTAGATAACCTACCTAAACATAATTTCAAACACAGACATGTAATGTCCTAAGAATGACATAAATGAGAACAAAAGAAAAGTAACTTATGACAAACCTAATGTATTTCAATATGCAATTAGTTGGACAAGACCATTCTAGAGGGCATAATAGAGTCACTAGAGGCTTGTGCTTTAATGTAAAATCAAAAAATGGGTCAGCTGCGAACATGGACTGATAACAGGTGGTGGTGGTGATGCCATGTGTAGTGTGGGTTTCCAAAATGGTAAATCTCCCACCAAAACAAAGGTCACTGTTTATTTAAAATGTGCAAAAATTATTTGTTTACAATGCAAGTTAGGTCTAGGTTCAGGTTTTTTTGTCCATGACTATCTAGTAGTGGGTCCCAGGAAACACTGTGTGACATACAAGTCTTCTACCCATTACAGATGTTTAGCATCCCTGGTCCCCACCCAATAAATGTTTAGTAGCACCACTTAATCATTGATAAGCAAAAGTGCCCCACAAATTGTTGAAATGTCCCCAATAACATTATAGAGCCTGGGGTTAGCCTGGAGTCCTCTCCCTAGATCCCACCCTTGCCCACCTCTGGGTGATCTCAAGCTGGGCACTAAGGGAACACTCCCCAGGCAATTGAAATTGGCATTATATGAGAAAGATCAGCCTTGTGTGACTTACCCTGAAACAAGTAGCCTCACCCAGAGTTCTGCCCTTGGAACAAGAAAAGCAGAATAAGAATTAAGCAGCCAGGCAGACTAACACAAAGAAGAGGGCAACAACGGTTTCTGGAATTCCCAGAGCCGCAGGACCAGGCTGCAGATGGCTCCTGGACCCTATCCCTGTATCCCTAATGTGAATTTTCCACTTGTGTTGAAGCAAGCTCCAGTGGGTTCTGTGGCTAACACTCAGAAGAATCCTTATTAATTAAAAGCATCCAACCACCTGGAGGGATGGCCATCCACCTGAACAAAGGTTGGCAGCTAACATCAAAAATGCTCAAGAGGCCAGGTGCAATAGCTCACGCCTGTAATCCTAGCACTCTGGCAGGCTGAAGTGGGAGGATTGCTTCCCATCAGGAGTTCAAGACCAGCCTCAGAAACAGCCAGGTCCCCATCTCTACATAAAATTAGAAAAATTAGCCAGCAATGGTGGTGTGCACCTGTAGTCTCAGCTACTCAGGAGGCTGAGGCAGGAGGATCACTTGAGCCCAGGAGCTGAGGTTGCAGCTATGATGACGCCATTGTACTCTAGCCCACGTGACAGAGTGTGACCCTGTCTCAAAAAAAAAAAAAAAAAAAAGCTCAGAAGAACCTATTGTAGCGTCAGAGAATCCACCTTATTTGGGAGATGTTCCTCATATTTTACGCGAGCTCTTCATGCTGTAGTTTAAGCCCATTTGTTTTTATTCCATTCTCACTGCCAATAAATAAATGGACCAGGGACCATCCTTCAACTGGCATTTCAGATTCTACAAAGACATATCCAGATCATTCTGGAGTTTTCTTCTGCCTCAGCTCTTTCTCATCAATCCCACGCACAAGCCATACAACATAAATAACAATGCCATCCTTCCTTGACAGGCTTTGAAAATGAAAGTATTGGAGAAGTTTGGCCTTTAAGGGCCCAATTAGGTCTGAGGGGGGTAAAAATTCCAAAGTCTTTTCAACAGCACAAGTCCATGATTTAATGTCTCTAAATTTTATTATGCTCAGAAATAATTCCACCCTAATTCAAAAATATGGCAATAAGGACCAGTTGCCAAAAAGGTGTTCTAAAAAAAGCCAGGATCACTGTTTCTCTACCTCTTCGACTAATGGACTCCATTATATTGCATAAAAAGTCACTGCTGGAATCTAATGAATAAATAACTAGCACTTGTATGGAATTTGTGTCCACTTTAATTCCCGTTAGTTTCCATTAAAGCTTTATTTAAAAATAAATTAAAAAGGGGGGCATAACACTACTTACAATGAAACATTTTAGAAATGCTTGAGAAGTTCCCTAGATAAGCCAATCAGGTATAATATTAAACAGCAAGAGCTTAATTGCTGAATCTAAGTAAATGGAAAACAAAGGTTGAGTATGACACGGGAGAAGGGTTAGTTTTCACATCAGCCAGATTGGTTCAGTATAATTTCTAGAAGGGTATCAGGAGAGCTAAGGATCCCTTGAACAGGGTCTTCCAAATGGAGCATTGCAACTAACTGATGGGTGATCAAATCAATTCAGTGCAAGGGTGTTGTGAGCAGTGTGAAAAGCAACTATAAACAATACAAGAACAAATAGGAGTGGCCGTGTGCCAATAAAACTTTATTTACAGAACAGGGAGCAGGTCAGAGTCTGCTGACCCCTGAGCAGCATTTTTTAAGTCAATGAAACAGAACATAATAGAACAGAATAGAAGAAGAACAGAACAGAGGACATCAAAGGTAGTAAAGGTAAATACTGTTTTATGAAAGTTTTCTTGCTGTTACGTACTTACATGTGTGAATTCTGAGTCAATGTGTATCTCTTGATGTAGATTGGGATCAAAAGCCACCATACTAGAATAAATAGTTTGAGCAGGGAAGATGAGTCTGCTTCTAAGTGAAACTGGTAAGAAAATAAAAGACTTTAAAGTTTTTTAAAGAAAAGGGGATGAGGGACAAGTTCTTAAACCTAAAGTACAACCTTAAAAGAATATTAACTAGTTGCAAGTAGTAACTAACAAAATGATCTTCAAAAGCACACCAAAATTACTTCTTGTGCTATTGAATATCTGATATCAGCTGTGTCTTACCAGTTAGCAATTGCTCTATGGCAAACTTCCCCAGAACTCAGTGGCTTACAAAAGCCGGGATTATTTGCACACGTCTACAGATCAGCCCAGCGGTTCCGTGATCCAGGCTGGGCTAGACCTGCTCAGGAGACTACAAGCAGTTGACAGGTCTGATGAGGCTTGTCGGTCTAGGAGGGAAAATGCTGGCACAACCTGACTCACCCCATTGGGCTAGTCTGGGCATGTTCTCATGGCGGAGGTGGCAAGGTTTGAGAGAGAAAGCCTATCTGTGTAAAAGCCAATCAGAAAGGTAACCACATTAGACCAATCTGGTTCAACTTTTATGTATCAAAGTTGTGAGTTGTTTTTCAGTTGCCATGGACCACCAAGTTGAAGGTCACATAACCTAAGCATGCCTCGATGAACCAAGTTCCACCGTGGGTGGAACCTAAGTGCTGGGATGGAGGAGTGGGGACTGAATTAAAAAGTGGACACTATTTGGCAGGATCCAGGATCCAATCAGATTGAGTCCTCACGTTACCCGGCGGCATGGTCCAGTCAGAGTATGTTTCCTGGCATCACCCCATCGCAAGACCCTATCAGATCACACCTCACTACCCCTGATTATAAAATCTGCCCCAACCCCCAAGTTTGTCTCAGGGAGACATATTTGAGTTCCACTCTTGTCTTCCAATATTGGCTGTCTGACAATAAACCTTTCTTGCTGTAAAACCCAGTGCTTCTATGGAGTATGGGCAAGCAAACCCAGTTTGGTTCAGTTACAAAAACACATAGGTGCTTTTTAAAATCCATTATACACAGCATGTGCTAACATCCCAATGGCCAAAGCAAATCACATGGCCAATCCCAGTGGGGGAGGGGGAGGGAGGGAAGGAGGAGTGACAACAAAGTCATGGGGCAAAGAGTGTGGATGGGGGAGCCATTAATGAGAGCTATTAGTACAATCAATCTACCACAGGCAATATTTACTGTTTATCATCACCCCGGCAGAAGCAGAGAGATTTTATATTATCTTGAGTTTTTCCATTACCATTTCTCATTTTGTTTTTCCATTATCACTTTTAAGGCTGAAAAGCAGAGTAAAAAGAATGCAGGCTTTTGTACCCCGGGTCTCTACCCAGCTTGGCTATGTGACCCTGGGCAAGTTTCCTTTGCATCTCACTTTCTCCATCATAATATTACAGGACTGCAGATAATTACGTAAGCTAGAACATGTAAAAGGACTCAGCTCAACATCTGGCCTTAGCAGAACTCAAACTTTATTTAGATACAAAAGTGTTTTGCAAATAGTTGGTTTGAATATATTCAAAAAGGTGAGTAACAAGGAAACAGGTAAATTTCCTGTAATAGGAGATCTCCTTTACAATAAAGAATAGTTCCTTTACCTAAGGAGTAAAGAATCATTTCTTACAAAGAGTTTTGAGGACCGTGGTAGGTCCCCCAAATATCCTAACCCCTTGAACCTGTGAATATGTTACCTTACAGGGCAGAATCAATTAAATTAAGGACCTTGAGATGATGGGATTACCCTGCATTGTCCCTGTTGGTCTAATCTAACACATGGATCCTTAAAAGCAGAGAACCCTTCCCAGCTGTGGTCAGATGATAGAGGACAAGGCCTCAGCTTGGCACTGCTGGTGTGGAAGTTGGAGGAAGGGGGCACAAGCCTAGGAATGTGGGTGGCCTCTAGAAGCTACAAAAGAAAAGGAAAGGGATTTTTCCCTTCAAACTTCCTGCAAGGAGCAGACAACTTTGATCTTAGCCAGTGATGTCTGTGTTGGACCCCTAACCTGCAGAATTAAAAGAGAACAAATGTGTGTTGCTTTAAGCTACTAGGTTTGTGGTTATTCGTTATGGCAGCTATAGAAGGACATGATAATCATGAAATATTTCTACTAAATACTGACAATGAGGAAACAGAAAAGTCTCTCTTGAAGGCCCTGGCCTGGGAGAAAGAAACTCTAGAACTTAGAGAGTACTAACCAGTCATGGCATCAAAAATGGAAAGCTGCATCTCATTCTGCCTACAAAGACAGGTAGAGAAAAGGCAGTATGATAGAGTAAACAACTCATGATCATGGAAAACACTTTGTAGGAAGAATAATAAAATCATAATCCAAGGATCCCCTACCTATATAATAGCTCCAACAAGCAGGCTCTAGGGAAAAAGCCGTATTAACAAAATCCTTCCACAAAAACCTTCTGTAGACTTCATTTAACTGATAGCTACTCCAGATATGTAGCTCCAACTTTGATCACTGTCATATTTTTTAGGTAATGCTGATAATAAGGTAATAAGCTCTAGTGGGGTGTGTGTGCTACACACACACACACACACACACACACACACACACACACTGAATCCCAAAGTCCCAATTTGTTGACCTTCATGAACCTATGAATTGTGCTCACTATGAGGGAAAAAAAATGTCTACAAAAAGATTGATTTAAATAAGAGAACTCTAAAAGAGCACAATGACCAAACAGGACCTCAAAATTAGGACCACACCTAAGAACCTTCTTAAGGAGAGATTAAAGAAGCTAGAGTAAGGCTGGATGTAGTGGTTCATGTCTATAATCCTAGCACTTTGGGATGCCAAGGAGGGAGGATTGCTTAAGGTCAGGAGTTCAAGACCAGCCTGTCTGAGCAATATCGTGAGACCTCATCTCTACAAAAAAATAAAAAAAAATTAGCCAGGCCTAGTGGTGTACACCTGCAGTCCCAGGTATTAGGGAAGCTAAGGCAGAAGGACTGCTTGAGCCCAGGAGTTTGAGGTTGCAGTGAGCCATGATGATGATGCCACTGCACTCTAGCCAGGGTGAGAGAGAGCAACCTTGTTTCATAAAAAAAAAAAAAAAAAGGCAGCAGCAGCAGCTAGAATAAACAGGTGAATGTGCTAAGCCCAATCAAGCAGGCACACTGGAACCCAGCAAATGTAGGAGAAGCTAACTGATGCATCACTAGGGAAATCAGAAACTGCAATCACAGAGCACAGAATCCGCCCGCCTGAAGAGGGCAGCTAACTGCAGAGAGGCCCCACCTGCCAAAGTCGGAATTCACGCATGATGCCATGCTGCCCGGGCAGCTGATCTCATGACTTCAGCATGCCCGGCCCTGGAGCTTCCAGTCTGTGCCTATGAGAGCTTCATACTTACTGAGTATTTCTTGGAGCCAGATGTTTGGTTTTTTTGTTCTGTTTTGTTTTGTTTGGAAAAAGCCTAAGCAAAAAACTTTCCCTTGCTGGAGCTCATTGGACATCAGAATTGCAAATGAGGAATGGTGAACCTATACAAAAAGGTTGATCATATTTACCCAAGAGAATTACATTTGTAAACAATGTCCAGTGAAGACTGCCCACATAAGGTTACCTTTAAATCTGACAAGCCTGACAGTTAAAAATCAAATAAAGGAAAAGGAGGAGAAACATACCATCCTTCGCCAGGGAGATGAGAACTTTGTTACAGAGGGAAGGCAATCAGATGAACACAGGGGCTTGAAGCTGTGTGTGCAAAGGTCTCACCCCCAGGACTGGGGACACCTCATGACTAACACTACTGGGGGAGGGGGACAGAGGACAGCTCCCCCTCTCCTCGGTATCCCCACCAGGTGCTGCCTCTAACCTTAGTTGCTCTAAAAAAATTACCTGAGAAGGGGATAAAGGAAGTATTCCAAACAGAAATAGCAAGAGTGGCGCCAAGGGAAAACAGAAAGAGCACACTCAGCATGAGGCATAGACAGTGCTTCTCCCAACAAGATGCGTTAAGAGAAAGAATTGGTCATTTAGAAAACTCCTCATCGGCATGAATACTACTAGTAAATAAAAAATCGGAGTTGAAAATAACAGATGGCTTAAAAAAAAAAAAAAAAAGCAGCTGCAAGGAGTCTGATATCAAACTCCCTTATTTTCAAACATAGCTGTTTCACACTGAAGTGGAGATGTAAACGGAATTTGGCCCTCTTTGTGGCAGCATAAACACCTAGCCACGTCCCCAGGGCACCATGCCACCTAACCACAGAATACTGTGAGCCTGGTCATCTTCTACTCTTTGAATCTCAACTTCCCAAAGGAAAAAATAGCTTCCCTAGGGGAAAGCAGGTTATTTCTGGGCTGAGAGTAAGGACCAAGGCTTTTTAACTCTAAACACGCAAAGATAAACATCCCAAAAGATAGTGGTCATAAAGGGTTGGCTCATCTTAGACAAGCGTTTCGGCTGTCCACTGCAGAAAGTCTATGAGCGAGGGCAAAAACAACTTGAATGTTTTCTCAATCTCTTTTCTAATTCAGTAAGGGAATTTAATTTAATTTCTTTATTTTACACCTCCTTTGCTACATGTATAGGATTAAGCAACATTAGAGACTGAACAGAATTTTGGAGCTCATTCAACCCCCCTTTCCTTCCCAACATAAGAACTGAGGCCCAAAGTAGCCATATGGGCTGAATTAATGTGTTCTTCATTCACATTTTCCTTTATAACTGAACTGAACTCTTCCGGGTGGGCCCTGACCAGGCCTGTGCTTTAAATTTCTTGAGCAGCTAGGGACTATTTATTACCTAGAAATATTCAGAATCAGGAGCAGGTGAGAGCACTGATATACCTGATGCAATCCTGGGCATATGAGAGGAATAAAAAGAAAGGAAATGGTATGTCCACCGGGAAAATTCCACGAAGTACAACAATCCCAGTTGTCAGAGGAATATTTGGCATGGTTTCTGCTCTCTTTCTAGGATTCCAGAGACACTGTTGGAATGTCTTCACAGGCACCCTTTCCTGGAACTGTTATTAGAATAACCCTGACACCTCTGCCAGGTCACCTCTTGCCCACCCCACGATTCTAAAGAATAGAAATCAGCACTGAGAAGGGTCAGGGGCCCTAAGACACACCAAGAGAATAAGTAAGAGCGAAACGTGAAATCCAGGCCAGACTGTGTTCTTACGGTGTCAAACTTAAAAAGTGACATGAGGAAGGGAACCCCTCACTCAAAAGGACATAAGTTGCTGAGATTCTCCCAGTCGGGGATGGCGAGGGAACTCGGCCACACTGACCTACTCCCTACCACATTCCAAGGTAAAGATGGGTGTGAGCACACAGTGGGCTCTAGGGAGGAACAGATGCCAAGTGGCTGTCACATTCTCTTCCTAGATCATTGCCATAAACAAAGGAGGCACACATCTGTTATCAGTTGTTATCAGTTGTTCCTGTGGGACCCAGGGTCAGAAGTGAGGCCCAGCTTTGCCACTGCCGACTGCTGGGGACGCTCAGTAAGACCATGTACTTCTCTGCACCTCTGTGACCTCAGCTTGAAAAAGGAGGGATCTCCCTGCAGTCCCTTCCAACCCCGAGTGTTTAAAACCCCGACCCTCTTGGGTTGGAAAGAAAGTGCTGGCTGGTACAGGGCATGTTCGTCAGCCTCAACAACTGCACAGAGTCCAGCCAACGTGGGCTCTGGACTGAGACATCTGCATTCAAATCCTTGCTCAGCCACTTGTTAGCTGCTTGTGACCTTGGCCAGATTTCATAACCTCGCAATGCTACAGTCTCCCTTTGTAACTGGGAATAACAATGGAATCTCTCTTGGTGTCGCAGGGAGGATTAAATGAAATACCTGCAGTACAAAAGAAGCATATGCAAAAATGCCAATTATGGAAGATAAATGTTTTCACTGCCATCATTTCTATTTTCTTGCCCATAGCGCTTCTCCACAAGGACATAAAATCTCTATGATGATCACCAACACAACACACTCAAATGGGGTGGTGAAGATGGGGAAGAAAACCAACACTATTAGAGTGGAAGGCTTTTCTGTGTGGGATACTTATACAAAGCATTTTACCAGCATAACAGGACTTATAAGCAGGCTGTGCACAGAACTACAACAGTAAGGAGTGAGGTTAGAACAAGAGTGGGTGAGTAGCACATGTTCCCTCAAGGGCCAGCCACAAAAATCACAGAGGGATGCAAATAAGTGAGGCTGTTATTATTCTAGGGATAACCTTAAATGCTGACTTTTTTAAAAAACTAAATCTATTACATGCACCAGTACTTAACTCTTACTAGTAATCAGGGGAACACCTCTCTCCTGAGTGCACAGGCAACAGGGCAGAGAGATACTCTTTAGCCATTGTAGGTAGCCACCCCAACAGGGCACAAGGTCTAGCAGGCATTAATTAACACAGGCCTGGCAGTGAAAGTGACAAAGGGACAGGGACAGGACCAGTTCACAAGGAGAATCACTCCCACCAAACACAGCCACAATAGCTTATAACCCTAGTCTGTCCAGATTTTTGAGGCTGGACAATGAGACGAAGGCCCTGTGCCTGTTCCAGAAGATTGTTTCCACACGAGAGCTGTGGGATTTTTAAGGAAAAAAGGGATTCCTCCAATCCTTGCCATGCTCAAACAATACACAGTCTTCCAGATCTTTTTTTTTTTTTTTTTTGAGACAGAGTCTCACTCCGTTGCCCGGGCTAGAGTGCCGTGGCGTCAGCCTAGCTCACAGCAACCTCAAACTCCTGGGCTCAAGTGATGCTCCTGCCTCAGCCTCCCGAGTAGCTGGGACTACAGGCATGCGCCACCAGGCCCCGCTAATTTTTTCTATATATTTTTAGTTGGCCAATTAATTTCTTTCTATTATTAGTAGAGACGGGGTCTTGCTCTTGCTCAGGCTGGTTTCAAACTCCTGACCTTCAGCGATCCACCCGCTTCGGCCTCCCAGAGTGCTAGGATTACAGGTGTGAGCCACCGCGCCCAGCCAGCCTTCCAGATCTGATGAAGTCCAGGAGGGATGCACTTAATTGTGACAATGCAAATAAAATAAAATAAAACTACCCAAATAGGCAAACACATAGCTCAAGTCCCAACTCTTCCTGCTGAGAACATGGTTACAGAACTAAGCCTCCTGGGACCCACCTTGGCGGCTTTCCAAGAGCTATTAGTTTGCATTAACACACTGGAAGAGAAGGTCAGATAAATTAAAAGTGAGAACGTAATTTAGAAGGACATCTTTATAGCCAGCACCAGCACAGTGCAGGGCACACGGTAGACACTGGATAAATGCCCGGTGAGCACACCTGCAGCCAGCGTCATGGTCACAGCTGCATTCACATTGCTGCTTATTGACACAGGATATAAAATACGTATAGGGATATGGTTTAGATTAGAGACTTTAAGGCTTTCGGAGATCTTTACTCAATTTCAAAGATAAATTTAAAAATATAGCCATCTTTTGGCTATTAAGAGTGACTCTATACTTCAAAGCAATTATTAACTTTACAGGCAGCCTGGTGAAACCTGCACTGACAAGCCTCAAATGCTTCTTTATTTCTCACCCAGTCCTCTCAATTGTCACCCACGTGGCAACCCACAAAATATAAAATTATTTCTTCCCTTTTTAAAGTACCTGGATTGTGAAACACATACACCTTCCTTCAGTCAAAACTACCCATCGACCATTCACCTGACACCAGGACCCTTCCCCAGACTTTGACATTCACCATAGCAAACCCCCAGGGACAAAGCTGACAACACATGCTCTCCTGAGGTCTCCTGCAATGGCATCAGTATAGAATAGCACTCCCAACCCCCACGCTTCCTAGGGCCAGAAGGCCATGACACATAGGAGGAGGGACAAAAATGAGTACCCACTACTCTTAAGCAAAGCAACTACCTGTCTGGATGACCACAGAGTGAGACAGGACTTGAGTTTTGCAACCCAGATCTTAAAGTGACTGCTCTTTGCAACTTTCTAGACATCTCTGCCGGGGTGACTCTGCAGTGACTTAGATCCCAAGACATGTGGGACATTAGGAAAAGTCAGGTCAAATGTCAGAGTGACATCTAGAATAGATCCCGAGCAGCCAGACTTCTCAGGGGAGGAGCCAAAGGCCACCCCCTCAGCTAGGTGACAGGGGGATTCTGGTATTTAAATGCTCTCAGAGGCCAGCTGGGCAGAAGGCTGGTTGGTTATTTTTAAACGGTGAAAACTGAATGGGAAGAGAGAGTATTTGAATTCCTGTGATCTCTTAAGGTCCCTTCCAGCTTCCAGATTCTACCAAAGAACACTGCCTATGCACATACTTACGCACATGCTTCTTTATGAAAATGTATACAGATGTGGCAATATATATAAATGAGGACTGTATTCACACTTTAAAAACAAAGCACTTGAAATACACACTGCTGAGATCAAAAAGCTTATGAGCTGCTTTGCAGCAGAGGCGGGAGCACACAGATGTCGTTGGCTCAACTAGGCAGAGGCCCCCAGCCCTCCTGTCATTGCAGTTCACCTTAAAACCAACTGGAGGCTGCTAATGTAGAAGCAAACCCTGCAAAGCTCCAAACCAGGACTACAGACTACTTCCTCCTAGTAACTCCAGTCACAAGTGTCCCAGAGCCAGGAAGACAAAATGAAACAAAGGAGGAGATGAGAAAAAAAAACCCAAACCCTGTACCCAGGCACCGGCTCTGAGGGAGCCAGGTGCCAGGAAGAGTAACTTCCTTCTCCTCTTCTCCCAGTCCCTAGAAAGGGTTAAAAGGTCTCATTCTTCCCTCTTATCCGTTGCTGTCGCCTTGCTTTCCAGGGTCTCTCCATTTAAGGCTGACTATATGGGCATTTAGTTGGTAACTGGAGAAAACTAAAAAGGCCTCAAGAACTTAGAGCTTTACTCTAATCCTATGGCCAAACAAATCCCAGGGTGCCCATCTCGGTTTTGAACAATAGCAACAAAAAGAATTTATAGGAAAGAAGGGTGGGGGCATGAAAACGTATTCATTAAGACAGATCTGAGATGGTTTGCCCTTCACAAAAAACTGTGCTGTGATTTTTCCCGGATCAGACAAGGGAGCTCCGATCTAGCGTCAAGGCTGAGGACGTGGATGACACAGTGGCTAACATGGGGGAGGAGGGATCTACGGGAGTAAAGCCAACTGAGTGGTTCAGGTCCTGACAATGAACTAAGGGGAGTTCAATTCAATGAACTAGCTTCCCATTTGCTTCTCTTTAGAATGAGATGCCAACTCTGGCGCCTTGATCTGGGTATGTTTACCAGTGGGATGCTGCCATCCCACCCGAATCCCACACAAACCTCAGCCCGCCCCCTCCCCAACTTCGCAGCCCCAGAGGTGCCCAACCTTCCCTAACTGGGCCTCCAGTGCCCGGTGCAGGCAGCGGCGGCCGCCCTGCGCAGGGCCTGGCAGTCAGTGCCAGGAGTACCGGGCACAGACCCCGACTCGGGCATCTCCGAAATCCACACCCCTCGCCTGGTTTCCGCAACACCGAGGCGCCAAGCACCCCGTTGGTGCTCCAAACGCCGCTGGACAATGCAAGCGCCACCCCCTTCCCTCTTCAGCTCTTCCGCGCGGCGGCGACGAAACCACGGCTTTGTGTGTGACAGCAAGTGTGTGCGCGGACGTTCCCGGGCTCACACACCCCCTTCCACCCAGCCTGCTCGCCGCGCAGGGTCCGTGCGCACGGCGGGCACACCACGAGCGCGTCCACCGGGCAAGAGCCCCGCCGCCAGGCCTCCAGTCAGCCGGCCGCAGGGAGCAAGGGATGACACCCACGCCCCCGATCCCAGCCGCCAGGGCGGCCGGGGAGAGCTGCGCCTGGAGCTCAGCACAGGCTCGGCAGGGGGTCGGGGGTGCGCAAGGGCGGCAGGCGGGGACAGCGATCCCTACTCGCCAGCACCGCCGCCCCCAACTTTGCGAGCCGCCGGCCCAGAGGGGGCCGGGGCCGCTCGCGACTGGGCAGGAAGTTCCCAGGCCCGCACTGAGCATGCTCTCGGGGAGTGTGCGCGCGGGTGTGGGCTCTGCGCTCACCGCAGCTTCCCCGACCCGGCAGCAGCGCTGAGCACGCTGGCGGGATCGCGGTCGGGCGGGCAGTCCCCGAGAGACCCGGGGCGCCCCCGGGCCTCCCCTACCCCTGGCTAGGAGCTCCCGCCCGCCGCATCTCTCCTCCCGAAGGGCCTGGGGCCTCCCGCCTTCTTTCTCCCCACTGGCCCGTGGCCGAGCCTGCCCTGCAAGCCTGGGTCCTCGGGACCCCAGCCCGGCCCACGCCTGCAGCGTGACCCCACTGGGCTCCTCCGCGGTCCGAGCGCCCATCTTCCATCTCTGGCCGCTCGCCTCCAGCCCGCGCAACCGGATCCTCCTCCGGACAGTGCCTTTTAAAGCCTACAAGCCCCTCGCCAGCGGGCCTGGGGGGCGTCAGCCTCCGATTGGGAGGGGCTGCCCCGGGCAGGTGGGCTCCTCAAGGCGCGACACCTGGTTGCACTCTGGGATCCCGCAGAGCGGCCGCGGCCAGGGCACCCACGCAGGCGGCGGGTGGAAGCCCCCAGCCGCGCCGCCCCCGGTGCAGGTTCTCGCCGCCTGCCCGCGCCCCCCGCGATCCGCTCTGTGCGCATCTCCCCGCGAGGATGGCGAGCTCCGACGAGATCGCCCGGACCCAGCAGCTCTTACCTCGTTGGGCAGCAGCAGCAGCCAGAGGCGACGGCCAGCCGCCGTGCCCGCAGGGCCCGAGGCGCTGCGGGGCGCGGGGTCGCGGCGCCCCGAGCCTGCGGCGCGGCTACCTGGGCTGGATCGCGCCTGGGGCCGCCGCCGCCGCCGCCGCGGGAGCCGCAGGGCCGCCGCCGAGCGGGCCGCGGCAGGGACGGTCTGCAAACTCCCAGCCCTGGCGGGCCGCGCGCGGCTCGTCCACACTCAGCCCCGACACAGCAAGGGCGCTCCTTTGGGGGCTCAGTCGACCAGAGCGGGAATCCGTCCGCAATTTCTTCCTACCCTCCCCTGCCCGACCTCACCAACTTCTCTCTGCTTTGGGGCTCGCCCCACTAGGAGGCTGGGATTCCGGCCAGGGACGTTCGGCTAACTCCCCGCCCCCGGCGGAGCGCTCAGCCAATTCGGAACGCCCCGCCTTCTCAGGGGCCGTCTGCAAACTCTCAACCCTGCCGAAGAGGAATACTTCTAGCCTCTCAATTCTGCAGCCAGAGCGGAGAAACTACCAAGCGAGACAATCTGATCCTGATCGCGGTGATAAATAATATTCTAGCAAGGTCAGGGGAAGTGTGCAAATGTTGATATGACGATGCATCTTCCAAAGTGTTGCAGTCCAAGCCTCTAAGGATCAGGGGCCTTCCAGCAGTGAAGCCCAGTGAGGGGAAGACTCTGGTCTTAACCATCTAGGGGTGCAGGCAACTGTAAAAAACACCCTCAGGCTCAGTCTCCTCCTTCCTAAAATGGATTATATAAACCAGTATGAGTTTCTGCCACTTGTTTTTTGTGACCTTGGGCAAGTCACTTAACCATTTGATTTCAGCTTCTCTATGAGCATAACAAATGCTGCTTCATAAGATTATTGTGAAGATAAAATAAAATATATGTAAAGTACTTAGCAATATCTGGCACATAGTAGGCGTTCAGTAAATGAATTCCATTCTTCCTCCTCTGCCCTGCTCCTACTCCTGGATTTTATGAACACTCTGGACGTGCTAGCTGAACATTGCACTGTTATAAATTCCAAAAGAAGTAAAACGCATCCCATGCCCTGAAGGCACCACAAAGAACATTGACTGACATGTCATATTAAATCCAGTCAAGCCCCAGGAGAGAGAATGCCAGACATTCACATCACCAAGCATTACAGATCGTTGTTAAGTAGTATCTGGAATGGAGGGAGAGTGGGCTGGCTGGTGGAATACCTAGAGGTGGAAATGACAAGGGTCATAACCCCAGCAATTTCCAGACCCCATAGCCAGTCACTACATCCAGACCCGCTGACAGTTCATGTTCAATTTCCCCTGACCTTTTTTGCAGGACTTCTCCACCCCATTCCACTGTCCTCTCTAGGGTCTTCATTCTTGGACTGAGATCACCCGCACTCTGCTGCCCACCCTTCCCCAAAAGAAGCATTTAAAAACCGAGGATCATGGAACTTTGAGACTCTAGAAATGATTTAGTCCATCTCCTTCATTTCGTAAGTGAGCTCTCAGGGCCACGCAGCTAGTTAGGGAGATTTCCTGACCCCAGCACCTTAGTAGGACACACTCATGACTTCTCTTGCACTGAGTGAGCCCAAGGCTCTAGACACCTTAGGTCAGTTCTGCCTTCAACTGCAAGCTGGAGAAAGTGGCTCTAACATTTCCTGAATAGATGAGCCCCAAATTATCAGCCACTTGGATCCTCAGCTGTCAGAAACTGTTCAGGCCATGCTCAAGAACCACAAGAAAATCTGCATGAGTAGGATGACTGGTCTTCACAAGAAAAGACCTTTTGGTGAAATCCCAGCAGTGTTCCAGGGCACGTATTTCCCTCAGTCCCTTGGAAGAAAATAATGTATGAAGCTCTCCTCAGGCACCAGGAAGGAAATAGAAGAATGGTGACATCTGGTGGCCAGGACTTGCTGTGCTGGCTATGGATCCTGCAGATTCTAATCATAATAGATTGGCTTTGAAGCCAAGTTCCCACGGGTGTTTAATAATTGCACCACCTGGTTGCCTAGAGATTTCTGAAAGACATAAATCATTTAAACTTAGTGTACCTGCTGCTATAGAGGACATTACAGATGGTTACTATTTCAGAATGTTTTTTATAAAAAATATATGTGTATATGGAGAAATAATTCATTGTATACACTCATATGCATTTCCTGTATTTGTATTACATATTCTATTTATTTACGTAAATAATATGCCTGCAATAACTTTGAGAGAAATTAATATATTCAGTCGTTTTTCCACAGAACTAAGATTGTAGTTTATATTAATAATTGCTATAGGACACTGCTTGTAGACATAAAGATGCTTACTAGGATGGAGTTGTATATTTCATCATGTCCTCTCAAGAGAGTTCATTACAAACTTAGAGAGGAAGAAAATATCACAGTGGTATTGCAATAGTGAAAGCCCTAGCAGCTGATGGTCAAGGTCATGCATCCCTGGTGAACAGAGATTCACTTTCAGCATTTCCACCACTTGTGAACAATGGGTGTTAGGTTATAAGAAGAAAGATGTTTGGGATTATTTCTTAACAGTGCAACGGTGTCTGCTGGTATTGCTAAATCAGCTCTAACTCTATTGTTCCACTTCTTCTCATACATTTGTCCCATGCACTGTACTTTAGATAATTGCTCAATTAGAAACAGAAAACACAGCTCTGTTCACATAATCAAGTGCAGTCGGCCCTCGGTATCTGTGGAGGATTAGTTCTAGGACTCCCACTCCATAGCAAAATCTGCAAATGCCCAAGTTCCTTCTAATAAACAGCATCCTACAGTCACCCTCCCCTGTATCTGCAGGTTCTGATCTGCAGTGGACTGAATCCATGATACTAAACCTGCAGTTACAGAGGGCCCACTGGGCATTGTTCCTCAGCATCTCTTACTAAGCTCTACGTGAATTATACTTATCCTCATAACAATTCAGGGAGCTCATTTTGCTATGCCAAGAGAGAGCTGGTTGCTAAAAAGAGCCTGGCACCTCCCCTCTCTCTCTTGCTTCCTCTCTCACCATGTGAGCTCGGCATAGCCAGCTCTCCTGCACTTTCCACCGTGAGTAGAAACAACCTGTGGCTGGACCCACGTCAGTGCCATGCTTCTTGTACAACCTGCAGAACCATGAGCCAAATAAACTTCTTTATAAATGTCCCAGCCTTTAGTATTCCTTTATAGCAACACAAAATGGACTAAGACAGTATGTAAGCGTTATAAAGCTGAGACCCATGTGGTTCAGTCTTAGAACGGGTCTCTGTGAAATAAACAAATGAACTCTTTTTTCTGTCCAGGATCTGAACTCTCTTTAATGGTTTGAGAAATTATCTACTATGTAATCTTGGTGGAGGGTAAAGCCTCTGATGGTAAAGGTAGCTGATCAAGTTTTAGGGCAGCATCGCTATCAGTGGTACCCAATGACGAATGCCATGATGGTGATGATGTAAGCTTGATGTCTGGCATGTAGCGGTACAGATGGCAGTGTCTTCGCCTTACCAGTTTTATAACATGATTTTAGTAGTTGTTTTTTAAATGCATGTCTCTGAGCCTGACTCCCCACTTTTCCTTTAAATAAATTCATTTTCTCCTTAAATCGATTAGAGTAAGTTTCTGTTGCTTGGAGTTAAGTAGACTGACTGATACAGAAATTAGAATTTAAAAGATCAGACCCTAAGGGAAATAGAAGAAATCAGGGATGGTTTATCTAGTCTTATTGAAACAGGGCTGAAACCCCAACTTATTTAAAGGATTCTGATGCAGGCAGTCTATGACATACAGTGGCAAAAGTTTATTAAATTATTCACTAGAATAATACCCATTGAAATCAAGCTTTTGGGTGACCAAGTGGCAGCTGAGAAACCACCTTATAGTGGGAAGTAAAGTGGTTGTTTTTTATGGAGTTAGACAGCTTAAAGAAAGAGAATAATGAGCTCAAACTTCTAAATTCTCGGCTCAAAGTACATATAAACCAGGGATTATTGTTGACCTCTAAAACAAACAGCAACAAAAAAAATGACAATAAAAAGGAGACTTCTTACTTTTTGCAGGTGACGGCCAAGATAGGTAAAAACCAAAAACAAAGTTTGATCTTGTGGGTTGCTAGATTACAAAGTCACTTGAATTCACAGCCTAACCACTGCCTTATTTGAAACCAAGGGCATTGATTAGAACAGAGTAGGATGGTGATGATTGAATGGAAATACATGGAAGAATTCAGACAACTTTACTGTACTCTATATCCCTCAAACTCTATGGTGGCTTCCCTTGCAAAATGAAGGCAATGGTGAGGTTCTTGCTACCTTGATTAATATCTTGTAATGATGTAGCCTGAGGGTGTTGCCTTGAAACCTCACACCCTGTTCCAGATCCTCCTTCATTTTCTCTCAATATGGAGTTGGATACCAGCATGCCTCAAGAGGCCAGCTGAAAAGACAGAGTCTGAAGGAAAAGACTTGAGTTGTGAGATTTTGCTAATTCATATAAGCAAAAATCTGGGGAATACATGTGGAGACAGATTCTGAGAATGCTAGACCAAAGAAGAAAAATATAGCTTTAGATCAGGCTGAATTTATTGACATGTAGGAGTTACCAAAGATTCTAGACTTGATGTGCTCACTTGAGCAGTTGGGAGTAGTACTAAGCATCTGCTTAGTTGGCTGCTGAAATCTAGACTCCTGGGGACTGGTGTAAATAATGATGCAGCTGGCGTACATGTAAGTAACGCTTACTGGGTGCCAAGCACTGTTTAAAGTGCTTTTATACATTAAATTATTTAATCCTAATAACAAACCTATGAGATATGTAGTATCATCCCCATTTATGAAAGAGGAAACTGAGGCATATACAGGTTCAACAATTTCTCACATGCAGCTTATAAGCGGTAAATCTCAGAATTAAATCAGATACCCTGGTTCTAGAGTCTGGGCTTTTAAAGTCTGTACTAAGTTCTTTTTATGAGAGTGAGATGCCAGGAATACGTTGGTATTATGTAGAGGGAGAATCCAAGAATTTAAGAAAATGCTCCA